>JALMQS010000323.1:45609-170073 GCA_024734495.1 Forficula auricularia | reverse complement strand
TGCCAATCTCCTGGTGCACGTGTGAGACTCAGCCGCCACCCTGGCAGCTGGGTAATCTTGATGTTCGCATTTTGTTAAGCCTATTGTGCACCAGGAGAGGTATAAAAGAACCCAGGGATTGCAGCCCGAGCCCGCCATCCCTAATTTTGGAGTGAAAATAACCCAAAGGGGTGTCACGGGGGAGTTTTAAGATCGATCTTACAAAAGATCGAATCTTTCTGTCGGCCGCTGACAATTGACCGACTGAACTCCTCCGAGAACGAGAGGGTGAATAGGATGAGGGTATTATATGGTTTCGCAATATCTGGAGCTTCTGTGCGGCCTTTAATGGAGCAAGGCCTCACCCTCTCCAGCAGTGGTCCCACCGACCACCCCGAGGTGACAATGCCCGTGCCGTCGGCGGACTCCAAGATAGGAAAGGAGTCGCCCACCCCCAAGGAGTCAGGCGTCCACCATCCACCCTGAAGTCGAAGTCTGTACAGACACGGATTTTCCTGTCCTTCCCGCGGGCACGAGCGAGAGCACAACAGACTTGGCGGCATTTATACGCATCCCCAGCGCAGCGGCAGCGGATTCAAAGGAGCGAAGCTGAGACCTCATTCCACGCCCCGACGACGTTACAAGAACGACGTCGTCCGCAAAGGAAAGAGACCCAATGCGTACCCCTCCGAGATCATAACCAATGTCCGGGGATAACTGGTCTAATACATGTTTTGCCGCCAAGTTAAAAAGAAAGGGAGAGAGAGGATCCCCCTGCCTCACGCCCCTTCCGGTCTTGATGGGGTCTGATTGCGAGCCTTCGTGGGAAATTGATGTTGTCCCCCCATGTACCCCGACCTAATCACGGAGCAGAGAGAAGGGTCCAGCAGGTCACCCAGGATATCCATAAGGGGCTGATGCAAAATTGTATCAAATGCCTTTGATATGTCCAGAGACGCGACGTGTAGCTCTTTAAACTGATACCTCGCGTCCCTGATGACAGCCCCCAGGACCTGGGTGTTCTCGGCGCAACCATCGGCCCTGGTAAAGCCCCTCTGGTCACTCCGCAGCTCAACAGTACCCTCCAACCTACGCAGGAGGATCCTGCTAAGCTGCCGAGCGACAACAGAGTTCACCGTGATTGGCCTATAATGCTGCGGAGAGGTCGGTGAAGCAATCTTGGGGAACATCACAGTGCGAGCGCGGGACAGAGCCTGTGGGACCGTGCCCTCGAGGAGAATCGCATTTAGCAGGGCGACACGATCCACAGCCGGGATTCTTTTCCAAGACCCCGACGAGAGACCGTCTGGCCCCGCTGCCGACTTGACCGATCCGCCGGTACCATTTAGTTCCTCGAGGGTTATCGGGAGAGGAAGGACCCAAGGGCGATCGGAAACCGCGGAGAGTTCGCCGCGACAGTCACCGAGGACAGGTCCCCAGTACTGCCTCAATGCAGGGAACCCCACGCTGCGATCCGGAACCCCCTCAAGTACCTCCCTCACGGCCATATTTTTGTTTTTGAACCACTTACCCTGCATGCGATTGTAGGCCGCACGACTCGCCCTGCGACGCCCCCCCTACCGATCGGTTGAGGTCTGATCTCAGGACCTCTAGGCTCCACCACCCTCTCCACACAATCCACCGGGCCCGGCCCCCACCTCCGCAACCAAGCCTCAAGCAACCCATCCCATGATTCCCCACCCAGAGCACTAGCCACGATCCCTCCCACAACAGCGTCACGATTTACAATGGATAGATATGCCTTAAGGGCCACAATTAACGGCGGCTCAGGAGCATCTTCTACATTTTCCACCCACGGGTCGGCGGAGGGCGGTTCTCCCTCTGGCTCATCTTGATCTTCTCCTTCGGTGGGCTCTTCGTGATCTTGTCTGGTGGGCTCTTCCTCCAAAATGTCTTCTAATCGGTCTTCGTCGTTCGGCGCCTCGATCTCGGTGGATGGCCCTGGTCTCGACGTCCCAAAGGCTTCTTCTTCATTGTATATATCCGTGTTTGGAGAGCGTCCTGGGGAAGGAGGGTGCGATCGCTTATGTTCTTCTTTGAAATCAGAAACTATTTTTTGTATGCGATCGTCTTCCTCTTTCCCTTTATTGATCCGGAGCGTTCTACCTTCGAATCTTGCAGCGAGGTATTCATTCAAACGGACGCCCTCCGGGGCCTCGACTTCGAGTCGCGCTAGTATGCGTTCTTCCTCAGCCTTCCATCTAGGTACCTTGGCCGGGATATTAATGGTCGCATTATACTCTAGCTTATGTTGGCGGGAGCAATGTATCCCGAGGCCCCTTTTTGAAGTGAAGGCCTTACTACAGTGCGGGCACACGTGGACTTCAAGCTATGGATAAAGTAGTAAAAAAATATACTGAATATAGAATCTCAAAATTTAGTATGATGTCTACATCTAAATTATTCATTTCTTTATATCTTAATAGTTAATTTTATCAAATTATTTTCTATTTAATAAAATATTAAGCATTTTATTCTGAATAAAATGACACCTTAATTTTGAAAATCAGTTGACAATTAACCGAGTTATGATGTTTTTTTGTTGTCCTTATTATAGGTTAGTGATAGTTAATTGGATGAGATGAAATCGGCCATCATCAAATTTTAAATATTTGAATTTGAACATTGCTGCCATCTTACATCGATTTGTTCAGCTACCTTGTTATTAATGATAAAAATTCAAACAATCGTTTAATTGAATCCACCACCATCTTTTTTTTCATTTACTTAAGAATAACTAACCATAACTATTACCACAATAACTCGGTTAATAATTAACCGATTTGCGAAAATAAGGTGTCATTTTGATTATAAATAAATTATTAAAATTTTATTAAATATAAGAAAATTTAAAAAAATAACAATTATTGTAAAATAGAGAATTAAAAATTGACATAGCCGCCATATGCCAATGCCAATTGCACCAAAATAGGCGGATAAAAGTTTTAATTTTCACGTTCATCTAACGTTAACATATATATATATATATATATTTTAAGAATTGCTCGTATAATATAATAAGATAAGATAAGATTTAATGCTTAATTTTTTTTTTAAAGATTCTAATGAACAATTAATTCAACAAGCAAAGTTTTAATAAATTTATAGAATTTTATAATACAGTTAGAAAAATTTTGAAAAGTTTTTTCTGACATGGATAAATTTATTTTTCCAGCCCCCCGATCGCTTCAGCATGCCGCCTCCTAGTCATGTCATCGTGAAAAAGCGCAAATCTCGGAGAGGCGCCCAAGATTTCGCCCGCCGTCGTACCCCCAGTGATTCTCCACGTCGTAGTGCACCCCCATCGATTCCTGGAAGCCCTTCGCCTCTGCTTGGGGCTGAAATCGCTGAAATCGCCTCTTCAGGCGACACTGCCTCCTCACCAACGCCTTCTGCTTTGCCCGGAGGTGGCGATTCCGACTCGGACAACGCTTGCGGATTTGGAAACAACTGGCAATCTTCTTAAGAGCCTCCCCATCTTACAAATCAAAAACTATATCTTATTATTATTATAATTTTCGTTTGTTTGTTTTTTATTTAATATTTGTTATTTCTTTTAATTAAATTTAACTATGGTTCACTTTTTGCAAATACCTTTAATTATTTATTTTTGTAATGATAATGATCATTTATAAAATGTTACTAAAAGATAAATCATTAATTATATTAAGGTAGTTCTTATTTTTTATCAATTACAATTTCCATATTTCTAAAAAATTTTGAAATGCAATCGCCTATAGAAAATTCACATTAATATATCTACTTTAGTAGAAAAATGTTGAAATGTTAATAAGTTTTTCAGTTGTATTATTTTTTATTATAGCAAGTAATATGGTCAATAAAAAATTTATATTAGTTTATAAATAAGATAATTTTAGATAAATACTACTTACATGATTGAATATTATCAATTATTTCATTTTCCAACATCGATTATTTCTTAATATTTATATATTAACTTATTTATAAATTGTTTGTGTTTTATAGGATATATATTAACTAGTTGGTTATTTTTCATTTGTATTAATTTATTATTTAAAGGAAAACTAATTTTAAGAATTGTTTTTAAGTTATTTTATATTAAACATCAAAAGCCTATCTCTCGATCTGAGTGAAAGATCTGTGGCATTTTCAATCTCTGTTTTTGATAGATTTATGTATGGCTTTGAAAATGTTTACTTATATAATAGGTACTATCTAAATGAAAGGATTGGCTTGTTAATTATTGTTAGTTTTTATGTTTGTATTCTCGTTTGCTTTTTAATAAAAATTAATTCCTAAAATACAATTAATTTGAGAAATACGAATTTAAATTATTTTTTTCTTACATTTTGAAATCTTCTCAAATTGGTGTTTGAATGATTTTTAACAGACTTCAAAAAAGGAGGAGGTTCTCAATTCGACTGAATTTTTTTATTTTTTATTTTTTTGTGTCTATGTTACCTGATATCTTCGCCAATTGTGAAGCGATTTTGATTATTTTTTTTGCATTGGGTTTAGTATACATAGTTTCCGATTGGTTCCGTTTTTTTTTCATTGGTATTGGACCTTTTTTGCTTTTTTTTTTTTTTTTTAATGCAATCGAATGCAAGAAGGGGTGCACCAGTAAAGATGTAGCCCCTATGGATCTCGAAAGACCCTTGCATTACCGAAGAGAAGGAAAGTTGATTAAGTGAGAGGGTGTAGACGTAGGTGTCTATGTACCCTGGTTTTGAAGGTTTGAAGATCATAGGTGCTGGGAAAGATAGAGGCTGGGGAGAGAGTTCCAGTTCCTTGAAGTCATGGGGATATATGTATTCGCGAATGAAGTGGTCCGGCACTTTTCCAATTTGACCGCAAAAGAGTGTTGGGAGTCGGCAAAACGTGTGCTGCGTGCAAAGCATGCTTTGGGGGGAATTATTGATTTTATCTCATCAGAGCACCTGCCGTGATAGTATCTATAGAAAAGGGAAAGGGCAGAGACATCTCTTCGATGAGCCAGCGAGTCGAGGGAGTCGGTGAGGGTAGAATCGTCAATTAGCCTGACGGCTCGTTTCTGAATTGCATCAAGGGTAGCAAGAGAATATTTTGAGGCTCCTCTCCACAGATGAGAGCCGTATTCGAGACAGGGGCGGATTTGGGCCTTGTAGATGGTGAGAAGTTGTGGGGGTTTGTAAAATTGCTTGGACCTGAATAAGAAGCCAATCTTCCTTGCTGCAGATTTTGCTATGTTTGTTTAGGCATAACTTCTTTGTTTATAAACCGATTTCGATGATTCTTTTTATATTGGAAAGAGGGTACCTTAGGGGTGGTCCCATATTAATTTGGTCAAGTTCTGATGATATGATCAATGACGAATTAACGTAAATATCCAATTCTTATGAGCAAATAATCGAAATTATAATAAATAAAATCTTTTATAAAAAAATCAATCTTAAAACGTTCATTTAAAACCCGCAAACGTTTCTAGAGAATTTCTATATTTATGAATTTAATTTTATTATCATTTTCTGATTCATTCGCCCGACCCTTTCTCTTACGAGATGCATGCAAGATATTATATTAAGTCACTATTAATAACATCACTAAAAAGAGAAAAATAAAAATAATTTTTATAAAAAAAAATAAAACCGACTTCAAAAAAATTAAATGCAACAAATAAAATAATAAAACTCAAAAATCAAATAAAATGCACTAAAAGGTATAAAATAATTATCTAATTTAGTTACAACTAAACGACGAAATATTTACATGAAATCACTTTTTGAAGTCAGTGCTAAACAAACTATGTATATAAGCGAGCTTACCCGCCAATCGTACTAAATAAAACCCGTCGAGTTCGATTCATAAAATGTATATATACCTTTAGTTATTTTATTTTTGAGTTTTATTATTTTATTTGCTGCATTTAATTTTTTTGAAGTCGGTTTTATTTTTTTTTATAAAAATTATTCTGAGGAATAAATTACTTATATCAAATTTGATATAGCTAAATAATCTGGTGGAGGGTAGCCCAAGGTAATAAAACATTATTTTCGAAAAAAGGACTTTAAACAGTGGTGGGGATACATTATTTTCTTCTGGAGTAATGGTCACTTTAATTTAGAATTTAGGCTACTTTTGCACTTTATTAGATATGTTAAGCTCATAGAACGAATACGCTTATTGAGCGAAAAAACGTCCACAACGCCTTGTGGCCTCTTTAAAACATCCACAACGACTTATTCGAGTTATGGCATTTATAAAAATAACCAGAACGCGTTATGACTAACTCAAAAAGAGGACAATACGGTTCTAGTAAATTCTTATTTATTCGGAGTTTACCATATGGTTTTCATTATCTTTGGCATCAATTTAGCATTGAGTATACCACTCTGACTTCATTAGAAAATACCTATAATTAATTACATTTCTTCTTATTATATTAAACGAGCAATTCTTGTATACCGGGTGAGTCTTTTTATCTTGAAACAGTCTTATAACTCAAAAACAGTGCATTATATGGAAAAAGTTTCAAATAAAAGTTTATTTATATGAGGAGGGAAACTAAACTACACTATTGTTTGTCGACCTAGAACAAGCTTTCAAGGGTATTTCGAGGTCAACATCTGTTTTTTTAAATAGAAACCTATATGTTGCTGTACATATTCTGAATCTACAAAAAAAAACTAAACTTTTATTAGAACTATTTTTTTATACGACATCAAATAATAAAAAATATTAAATCAATTAGATCTCAAAAAAAATTCTAATAATTATTTTTAACAATCATTCAACTTAATTATCAAATAATAATGATCAAATATTTAATTATTAAATAAATAATTTAATAATTTTACGACACTTTTCTGAGACACTCCAGAGTGTATCGCAAGTCTTCTGGATGAATTCCAGTTCCAATTTCGTTATTTTGGTCTGTTTCAGTTTCTTCATAGCCTTTATATTTCTTGTTTTTTTTTAACAGATTTATAACATGATGAAATGAAGCTTGGGAGGGTGTATTCCTATCAGGAAAACGCTCGGCATCCATTTCAATGGCAGCCCCATAACACTTCTTCCACATTCACCATAAATTAAGACCATTTCAATTCTGTCTTCAACAAAAAATGCTCCATTTTTATTATGGCAATACAATATAACTATCTACTGGATTGACATGAGAAATAAACTTTTTTAAACTCAAGAATTTTAACTAGTTCTATTAAGTAGAAAATAATCTCTTAAATCTGAGTATAACGAAGTTTTCATATCATTATAAACACTTATTTTCATTGTTGTGACTTTTCGATTTAATAAATATTTATTTAATAATTAATTATTTGATCATTATTATTTGATAATTAAGTTGAATAATTGTTAAAAATAATTATTAAGATTTTTTTGAGATCTAATTGATTTAATATTTTATTTTATTTGATGTCATATAAAAAATAGTTCTAATAATAGTTGTTCAGTTTTTTTTACTAGATTCAGAATATGTACAGAAACATATAGGTTTCCATTTAAAAACAGAGGTTGACCTCGAAATACCCTTGAAAGCTTTTTCTAGGTCGACAAACAATAGCGTAGTTTGGTTTCCCCCCTCATATAAATAAACTTTTATTTGAAACTTTTTTTCATATAATGCACTGTTTTTGAGTTATAAGACTGTCACAAGATAAAAAACTCACCCACTATATATATAGAATCGGTTTCTTGAAAATGGCTCTAACGATTTGGATGAAATTCAAGGTTTAGGGGGTTTTTGGGTTGACAATTGGATCTGTCACCGTCTCATCTTTGTCTAAGTTGTTTTTGTTAATTCAAATAATTATTCACAGGTGGTTGTTTGAATAAAAATGTAAGTATAATTACATTTTTATTCAATTTTCTATTAAATTGAAAGTTTTTGCCGAGAGTAGGAGAATTTTTATATATTGAAGGAGACTATAAAAGAGCGTGTCTTCTGCTGGAATTATAAATTTTATTTATTTATAACGAGACTATAGTTTCGAGGGCTTTGCCCTCTTCATCAGTCTATTACAATGTATTCACAGGAATTAATTTATGAATTTCATAAATTAATTCCTGTGAATATATTGTAATAGACTGATGAAGAGGGCAAAGCCCTCGAAACTATAGTCTCGTTATAATAAATAAAATTTATAATTCCAGCAGAAGACACACTCTTTTTATTGTCTCCTTCAATTTTCTATTATTGATTAATTGGATTTTTTTAATTGTAAATGCCACAAATAGATCATTACAAATATTATTATATATTAAAATTAGAGAGTTTAATTAAAGGAATTTTTCTATAAAATAATTTATTGGAATAACAATTTCATTCTCTGAAAAAAATCCGACAATTCGAAGGATCGTGCCTCCTTCTTCAGAATTCAACGAATGTCAACGAAAGATCCTCCCTATATATTAATATTATTTTTAATTGCAATTATATTCAAAACTTTGTTCTCAGTATTTCAATTTTATTTTATTTTAACTGCGAATTAAAATCGACCTTTTTACCTGAATTTATATTAAAAATATATAATAACTGAAGCAAAAAAATTACCGAACATCGCTCGGTGTTCCAGGTACTATACTGTAATGTACTATTAGAGGATTTTAAAATAAACAAAGCAATTCTAAGTTATTCGAATTAGCCCCAGGTATTTATAATTTAAATTGAAGGAAAATCTAAATCTTTGGGGCTCATGATAGTTTATCGATAGAGATTGGTTGTTGTTATTTTTAAGAAGCTGAGCCTGTTTTGTTTCTTGAAGTAACGTTTCGTATTGTTCGACACTCAAAATTTGGAAAATATTTACCCCCTTTGAGCGTCCACCCACACCAAATGCCTCAGAGGCTGAGAGACGTTCGATTCATTAATTAACATGACAAATACATTTGTAATGAAATACTTTAAATTTTAATTCTACTTGTTTCTTGACTATCAAACACTTCGGAAACATTTTTCTGAATTAAACAAGTGAAATATTGTTTTTACTTTACCATACAGGGTATGGTCAAGTATTGTAATCGTGCATGAAAAAAGTGTTTTTTTTTCCTTCTTTTTTTCTGAAATATCTCAAAAACGGCTGAAACTATTTTGATTAAAAAAAATTGGGCGAAACCATGGTATTTCGCTCTACAAAAAAGCCCTAATAAGTGAACATCAAAAAAATTATATTTTTCGAAATAATAACTGTTTTGTCAATATGTCTGTTGTCTGTGCGTTACCTAATTTTTGTGGACGAGCTAGCTCAAAAACTAGTGTGAATATCAAAACCAAATTTCACACCTAGTTTTGGTCCATTGAGATTAAGAGCTGATTAGATTTTGGTGCATATCGACCCAAAATTAAGGAGGGTTGATGGTGGGGGGGTTAAAAATTAAAAATCTAGGCCATTTGACCAAACTCAACCAAATTTTGTATAATCAATGGGCCCACAGTAATGTAAAAATGCAAAAACTAACCGCCCAAAATGGGGGAGGGGGTCAAAAAATGAAAATATAGGATCTTGTACCTAACTTAACCACATTTTGTATACATAATCAGTGGGCCCCCCCAGGAGTCTAAAAATGCAAAAACTAACCCCTCTCCCCTACTTGATTATAAATAATTTTATTAAATATAAGTGAGGGGCCAGGTTGTATGGTAAAGTCAAGTGGATGGCCACATCAGAATACGTCAGCTTATTTATAAAAAAATAGAATGTGGTTAGGAATTTGTATGGGGCTAGGAGAATATATTTTATACTTTTTAGTCCGTTTAAAACACGTGATTAATTTTTTTTTTTATTTAAATAATTATTTTCTTCTATTTAATCTTGTGTGTGTGGAATTTTGCATTCGATTTTAAAGATCTTCATGAGATTATGACAAAGACATGTGGGAAATTTCAGTTTCTCTGCTTGAGACACCAGTACGGTGGTCATGAAATTGGGAATACGTTGAAGGAATTGTAAAATTTGTACCGAATAGACAGACAGACAAGAAAGCGAGTTAATAAAAACCTGGTACCTAACTCTACTCCATGATTCATACATTTCAAATTACGACAAGTAAATAAAAATTTGAGTGAAAACAATACTCCTTTATATATGTATATTAAAATTTCGAATACTCGAGAGAAAATAATATTTAAAATGTGGTAATGCCTGTAGGATATGCAAGTGCTATCCTTTTAGGATTGAAGCGTTGACGTGAAACTGCGTTGAATCGATTGCAAAATTTGTACAAGAAAGTGAGTTAATAAAAACATGGTAAAATTGTACAGTTTAGTGCAGGGTCTTTTAAATACAATTCAGTAACTTTTTTAAATCTACGTGACCATGTGATTATACTCCAATGAATACAAGATGAAATTTTAACTTTATTATGTATGTTAATGTAAATAAAGTTTGATTGAAAATTTATTTTCACTTTCATTTTTAGGTTTACGCGTTTACACCCTTAGTATCATTGGAAAGTAAAAATGTATGTGATTGTAGTTTATGTTTTTTCATTTACCAAACTCAACCAAATTTTGTATACATAATCATCAAACTCAACCAAATTTTTGTGTACATAATCAGTAGGACTCCAGAAGACTAAAAATGCAAAAACTAACCGCCCAAAATGGTGTGTGTGGGTGGGGGGTGCAGAGGTCAAAAAAATTAAAAATCTTGGCCACGCCACCAAACTCAACCAAATTTTGTATACATAATCGAGTGGGACCCCAGAAGACTAAAAATGCAAAAAGTAATCGCCAAAAAATGGGGGGGGGGGGGTGCAGGGGTTAGAAAAAATTAAACTCTTGGCCATTTGCCAAAACTCAACCTCATTTTTGTATACTTTGTCAGTGGGACCCCCAGAAGACTAAAAATGCAAAAAGTAATCGCCAAAAATGGGGGGTGCAGAGGTTAAGAAATTAAAATCTTGGCCATTTACCAAACTCAACCAAATTTTGTATATAATCAGTGGGACCCCAGAAGACTAAAATGCAAAAAGTAATCGCCAAAAATGGGGGGGGTGCGGGGTTAAAAAATTAAAATCTTGGCCATTTACCAAACTCAACCAAATTTTGTATATATAATCAGAGAGCCCCCTGGAGTCTAAGTCTAAAAGCTAACCCCCCTCCCCTACATGATTATAAATAATTTTAGTAAATATTAAATATAAGTGAGGGGCCAGGTTGTATGGTAACGTAACGTGGATGGCCACATCAGAACACGTCAGCGTATTTTATTATTATTTTCCTATTTATTTTTTTATAATGTTTATCAATATGAACGAATGGGGGCAAATTGGTGTAAGAGTAAACAAATATACACATAATATGTGGATCACTAGAAAGCTAGAAATACAAAAACTGGGTGCGGGGTGGGGCGGAGTGGGGGTGGCAATGGGGATGCAGTTGTGGGGGCGAGGTGCGTGGTTTCGGGGGGGGGGGAGCGGGGTCCAGGGGGCGTGTACTATATATATTTGTATTTTTTTTAATTTGGTTACCGTGCATCGCTCGGTGGATCCAGGTACTTGTAATTATTTTTATGATCTATATATACTAAGCAAATTAAATAAAAAGTAGTACTACTAAATTCCAGCAGAAAACACACACTTTTATTGTTTTCCTTCAATATATTAAAAATTCTGCTACCCTCGGCACAAAAACTTTCAATTTAAAGTAAAAAGTACTAGCTTAGAGTAATACAGTTTTTTTAGAACCAAATGACTGGACTATCATTATTATCTCAGAAACTGCGTTGTAACTATGAATTAAAATTTTCTTAAAATATGTATTAGTTATTGTTTATTGTTGGTTTAGTTTTTTATAACAATGGTAAGAAGGGTTTCTTAATTATAATTAAATATGTATGTAAACTTTCCGATATCCCGTATAGTGCAATGTATAAGAGGCTGAAAAACTCTATCTTTGGAATTTAATATCTCCGGAACTACATTGTTCATAAATTTCGTTTTGCCACCAATCGATGCAGAAGTATTTAAATAATAATCTCTCTAAATTTCAAAAATATCCTAAGAAAACACATTTCGTGAAACAACTACCTTAAACGGTGCACCCTGTATACAAATGCATATGGTACGTAGATAGACAATAATATATCATATAAATTATATTTGAAGGGTTTTTCTATCTGACTTAAAATATAAGAGTTATAAAGAGAGGACAGACCGATGAATCCCTGTATAAATAAGTGTGTGTGTTTACCTTGAGTATTTGAAGGGGCTTAACAATCCTAAACATCATTCGTTAACAAAAACAGCAACAAAACAGAGAACTAAACCACGACAATAGATAATAATCACAGCACTGGACACTCTTGAGTCTCGAAAAGAAATGAATAAAAAAGCATTGCAAGTGAAAAGAGTACCGTTATTTTGGATTAGATTAAAAACAACGGAAAATAATTATACAGAAAAATGGATTTATCAAATTCTTAGGAAAAAAAGACACACGCTTTGAAAAAGATATAGAGATATATCCATTATTTATTACGTTATCTGTTTTGGCGGATTAACAGAGTACATAGAAGTGAATTACATATATAGAAAATGTGTGTATCTCACAAGATTTTCACTTATCTTTAAATTTAAATTTCTTTAAACTATTTTTACTTTATCCAATGCGAAGCATGGGAGAAAGTATTGGAATCGCTCTCGCGGCAAGCGCGACTTCAAAGGGTCCTCAGGTAAAGACTACGGAACCCATAGACTCAATTAAGGTCACAAATTGAAGTATTCAATGAGATTGAATTTTAACACGTGACGGTTTTGCCAAAAATTACCTGGAATCTCGTCGAGAGGCCAAAAAGTGCCATTTTTTTTGGAAGTGCGTGGGGATGGATGGATGTATGTGGTGTGTGTGTGTTATCGTTTTTTTCGTCCACGATTTTTTCCACACCTTTGCGCTGATTGAAATGAAATTGAAAACCTACCATTAGTTTAACAAAATGAAGCGCTGATTAGTTTTTGGTACATATCGGTCCACAAACATTAGTACTTTATTTCAGTACTTTTTTAGTTTTTTCTAAATATCTTGAAAATGACTTAAACAATTTTGATGAAATTTAATATCCTAATTAAGTACCTTGGGGACCACAAAAAAGGTTAAATAAAGTTTTTAGTAAAATTATATTTTAAAGTACTTTACTCAAGAACATATTAATATTTCAAATGAATTTGGATAAAGTTTAGCAACGATCCGTTGCAGTTTTTTTTTTACTTTATCCAATGCAAAGCATGGGTAAAGTATTGTAATCGCTCTCGGGGCAAGCGTGGCTTCAAAGGGTCCTCAGGTAAAGACTACGGAACCCATGGACTCAATTAAAGTCACAAATTGTAGTATTCAATTAGGTTGAATTTTAGCACGTGACGGTTTTGCCAAAAATTACATGGGGTCTCGTCGAGAGGCCAAAAAGTGCGATTTTTTCATTTAGTGCGTGCGGATGGATGTATGTATGTATGTATGGATGGATGTATGTATGTTATCGTTTTTTTGGCCCACGATTTTTTCCACACCGTTGCACGGATTGAAATGAAATTGAAAACCTAGCATTCTTTTAACAAAATGAAGCGCTGATTAGTTTTTGGTACATATCGACCCACAAACATTAGTACTTTATTTCAGTACTTTTTTAGTTTTTTCTAAATATCTTGAAAATGACTTAACCAATTTTGATGAAATTTAATATCCTAATTAAGTACCTTGGGGACCACAAAAAAGGATAAATAAAGTTTTTAGTAAAATTATATTTTAAAGTACTTTACTCTAGAGTAAGAGAGTACTTTTTTAATTTTTTAAATTCTTTAGAATTTATTCATTTGAACCTTTTAATATAGCTCATTTAGCCGTGCTTAAATAAGAATGGATAGGCTTCTCTCTGTGAAATGCTAAAAATTTGGGAGGAAATTTTATAAGTAACCATAGCAACTGCGTTGTTTTCTTATCCCTTACCTTTGCAGAAGACATAGAGGAATCGACTTTAAACCAAAAATAGCGATTGATTCTCATCAAATACTTGAGGAATAACCATTCTATATTGGATTTTTGACGTTTCGGTTTTTATTGGTGACCATTTCTGAAGACATAGAGGAATCGACTTTAAACCAAAAATAGCGATTGATTCTCATCAAATACTTGAGGAATAACCATTCTATATTGGATTTTTGACGTTTCGGTTTTTATTGGTAACCATTGCTGAAGACATAGAGGAATTGACTTTAAACCAAAAATAGCGATTGATTCTCATCTAGTACTTGAGGAATAACCATTCTATATTGGATTTTTGACGTTTCGGTTTTTATTGGTGACCATTTCTGAAGAAATAGAGGAATCGACTTTAAACCAAAAATAGAGATTGATTCTCATCAAATACTTGAGGAATAACAATTATATATTGGATTTTTGACGTTTCGGTTTTTATTGGTAACCATTGCTGAAGACATAGAGGTATCGACTTTAAACCAAAAATAGCGATTGATTCTCATCTAGTACTTGAGGAATAACCATTCTATATTGGATTTTTGACGTTTCGGTTTTTATTGGTAACCATTGCTGAAGTCATGGAGTAATCGACTTAAAATCAAAAATAGCCATCGATTCTCATCTAATACTTGAGGAATAACAATTCTACATTAGGTTTTTGACGTTTCGATTATTATTGGTAACCATTGCTGAAGACAAGGAGGAATCGACTTAAAATCAAAAATAACGATCGATTCTCATCTAATACTAGAGGAATAACCTTATTGCATTCCATTTTTGATGTTTTGACTATTAATGGCAACCTCTACTGAAAACGTGGAAGAATAGACTTAAAATCTAAAAGGCTAAATTCTTTTTGGTAAACAACTCAAGTTTGAGTTGTTTGCCATAAAAGAATTTAGTCTTTTAGATTTTAAGTCTATTCTTCCACGTTTTCAGTAGAGGTTGCCATTAATAGTCAAAACATCAAAAATGGAATGCAATAAGGTTATTCCTCTAGTATTAGATGAGAATCGATCGTTATTTTTGATTTTAAGTCGATTCCTCCTTGTCTTCAGCAATGGTTACCAATAATAATCTAAACGTCAAAAACCTAATGTAGAATTGTTATTCCTCAAGTATTAGATGAGAATCGATGGCTATTTTTGATTTTAAGTCGATTCCTCCATGTCTTCAGCAATGGTTACAATAATAACCGAAATGTCAAAAATCCAATGTGGAATGGTTATTCCTCGACTATTAAATGAGAATTATTTTTGAATTAATGTCAATATGAACTACAAATTGCAAGTGATATCTGATTAATAATAAAGGAACAAACATATAATATTTCAAATGAATTTGGATAAAGTTTAGCAACGATCCGTTGCAGTTTATTATATATATATAATAATTATATTTACTAAGATTGGAGTAATTTTTGGAGACGGACTGATAATTGAAATTGAGTGGATATTGATGAGGTAGTCCAAAAAAAGAAAATAATTTATTCTATCTTTTTATTCATAAACCGACGTTTCGAGGATATTCCCTCCTTATTCTTCTGGGTCTGTAATTAATTAAAATGGGATTTGGCCATCATTTTTTACTTTATCCAATGCGAAGCATGGGTAAAGTATTGTAATCGGTCTCGTGGCAAGCGCGACTTCAAAGGGTCCTCATGTAAAGACTACGGTACCCGTGGTCTCAATTAAAAAACAAATTGTAGTATTCATTTAGATTCAATTTTAGCACGTGACGGGTTTGCTAAAAATTACATGGGGTCTCGTCCACAGGATAAAAACTGCGTTTTTTCAGGAAGTGCGTGCGGATGGATGTATGTTATCGTTTTTTCGTTCACGATTTTTTCCACACCTTTGAACCGATTGAAATGAAATTGAAAATCTACCATTATTTTAACCATTGAAGCGCTGATTAGTTTTTGGTACATATCGGCCCAGAAAAATTAGTACTTTATTTCAATACTTTTTTAGATTTTTCTAAATATTTTGAAAATGACTAAACCAATTTTGATGAAATTTATTAGTCTAATTAAGTACCGCGAGGACCCCCAAAAAGGTCATATAAAGTTTTTTTGTAAAATTATATTTTAAAGTACTTTACCCTAGAATAAGATAGTATATTGGATAAAGATTAGCAACGATCCGTTGCAGTTTATTATAAATATAATTAATATGTAATTATATACAATTTTTTTTTTAATCAAAAATATTCTACTCACTTTGAAAAGTCAGTGAGGGAAATCCAATGCGACATTCCCCTCTGTCTCCTGTTTCAGTGGCAGTAACAAAAATAAAAATTATATTTAATTTTTTTTTTTTTTGCTTTTCGGCCTTTCTAGCCATAAGTTAATTTACGATACTATATATTTTTTTAAATTTTGTCTCTACCCCGGGGGTCAGATTTTAGCCGAATGATAGCCGAATGAATAGCCGATTCGAACCCGGGTCCACTTGGTTAGCAGGATGATACGCTACCGCCTAGCCTATCTGACCTCCCCTATATTTAATTTAATTATATTTATAAAAAAAAATTGTGATGATCTAGTTTGTAATGATTGCCAAATCCCATTTTAATTAATTACAGACTCTGAAGAAGGAGGAAATAGCTTCCGAAACATCGGTTTTTTAATAAAAATAAAAAGATTGTATAAATTATCTTCTTTTTTGAACTGCCTCATCAATATCCACTCAATTATATTTACTTATTTAGGATTTGTATATTTGAATTTAATATAAATTTAATGTATTTATTTATTTTAATTTTATTTTCATTTACGGGATATGATGTAGTATTCTAATATCATGGATGAAAAGTGTTTGTGAACAGGATTGTAATCGTGTATGAAAAAATGTGTTGTTTTTTTAACTTCGTTTTTTTGAAATATTTCAAAAACGGGTGAAAGTATTTTGTTAAAAAAAAATTGAGCGAAACCATGGGTCTTTTGGTCTACAAAAAAGCCCTTATGAGTGAGCATCGAAAAAATTATATTTTTCGAGATATTAACTGTTTTGTCAAAATGTCTGTTAGAACGTTACCAAATTTTCGGTATGCTCTAGCTCAAAAACTATAGTGTGAATATGAAAATGAAATTTCACATGTAGTTTTAGTACATAGAGATTAGATTTTGGCTGAAATCGATTCAAAAATTAAGGGGGGGTTCTTAAAAAAATTAAAATTATAAAATTTTCAAACTAACTACTAAGAAAAAAATGAAATCTACTGAAAAACAAACCTAAAAAATAAAAAAGGAGTTACCATGTTATTTTTATTGGAGGCCAAAATAAATTCTAGACCCTTTGATCAGTTTGTACGAAATTTCACATAAATCATGCACTATTTAGATCTACTTTTTATCTCGAAAGTGTGTCGCGATCGAATTGTCCCCAAGCGGGGGGGGGGGGTCAGAGACGACCCCCTCCCCCAAATAGAAACTTTTTTCAATTTTAAAATTTAATGTTATAAAAAAAAAATATATTTTTTAAATAAACATATAAAAAATGTTGATCTCCAATGCTTTTTTGGGGGGGGGGCGCCGCCCCAGCCGCCCCCCCCTGGATCCGCGCATGGTACATTCATCTTCGGTAAGTCGCAGTGCCTTGAAATACGAAACTTAAGCTATTTAAAGGCAAAGAGAGGTGACGCTGGGGGTAGATGTGGGGGTGCAGTGGGGGGAGGGTCCGGAGGGGTGGGGCGAGTTACGGGGTTTCGGGAGTGGGATTGGGGCGGGGTGATGGTGAAGGCGAGGGGGGTTCCAGGAATTAAAATATAGCTTTAACTGTAGCAAAAAGTTACCGAGCAACACTCGGTGGCCAGCTACTTTATATTAAATGTACCTATAATTCAATATTATTATTTTTATTCTATCAATCTTTGTTCGCAACTCTTTGGCACGGATACAAAAGGTGAATATTCCGCGAATACTTTCTATGCATATACTAAAGTGGGGGGGGGGGTTCCGCACCCACTACTCTCACCTTATATACACCCCTTAGTAGTTTTTGTCCAAGAAAAGAACAACCCGAGCAAAGGATGAGTCATTCGGGTATAGAATATTTGAATTTTTCTGCCAAATTTCAAGTCAGGATATCAAACTTGAAAAAAACAAAAAACAACAAAACAATAATAATAAAATTTATTAAGCGAAAGTCACATTTTCACTAGGTAATAATTAAAATTTACTTAATAAAAATCTTGTTATATTTTAATATATTGATCCGTGATTTAATGAACAACCCATTAATCAAATGAAATTAATTTCTGTACAGTTTCCCAATTTGGTTCCATCATTATGGATCCAATTTATCTTTAAAAAAATCCTAATTAGTTTTTTTTCTATTTTAATATAATTTGTTGTTCCAAGTGTGTGTGTGTGCATTTCTACATTCTCATCAAGTTTTAAACTCAATTTCCCGGGAATTAAAAATTCCAAAGGATATATAATATATATATATATAAAGCAAAACATTTTTTTCATACAATTACATTTTTATTTGTCTAATCCTTAAAAAGTAGGCAAATTTCTAATTCATTATCTTTAATGAATCATCTAATGATGAAATAAATCCATCCAAGATACACTTATCATATTTAAAAATATATATTTTTATTTTAAATAAATTTGGCAATGAAAATAAATTGTTAGGTTATGTGTGAAAGGTGTATCTGAGACTTTGGAAAATCTTTAGTTGATTATTTGAAATAATTCATTCATTCATTCATTCATAAATAATAATGTCAGGGGATCATCGAACAGTTATTAAAGGAAACCCTTCTATGTATGTTAAATTAAATATTGGGGGTTCTCTTCACTATACTACGATAGGAACATTAACCAAACATGATACTATGCTTAGAGCTATGTTTAGTGGCCGTATGGAAGTTTTAACAGATTCTGAGGGTAAGAATTCAAACACCTCTGATCTGTCAAAATTTATCCCTAATTTAGTTTTGAAATTTAGAAAAATTTTAATTACTACATTATTTAGCAAATAAGTAATAACTAGACCATTTTTATCAAATTATTTTGCTAAAGAAGCAACATTTTTGTTCAATGTAATATTTATTATTCACTTATTAATATAAATTTGAATGACATTTAGTTTCATCTTTATTCTAAAATAAATATTTTTTTAAAAATGTTATTAACGCCCATCACAAACGGATGATATTCAGACAATTTAAAGTGAGGAAAAGTCATGTGATTTGTGATTAATTCAACAGTGCCTGGAGCACCGAGCGATGCTCGTTAATTAATCATAAGTTTCCTGCATTTGATTCGATCCCGAATCGAATGCAGATGATTTTTGTCAAATATTGAGTGAAAATAATATCTGAATTTATATATTTCTAACTTGAAATAGTGAAGTTAATTTTCTCATTAATATATCATAGAATAGTTTTTAAGGAATTTGGTGTTGGTACTTGGTGAAACATTTTTTAAAATTATTGGATAAAAATACTTGGTAGGTTTCACATTAAGATATAAAAAAATAAAACAAATTTATTTTTAGAGAATCTTTAATCTCGATATATATATTTCGGGTGACTAACCCATCTTCAGGAGATACAGGAAGTAACTGATCTGAATAAGTCGAAATTGAATACAAGTAAATAGTAAAATTTATTTTTTTAAGATAACAAAAGAGTAAATATTTAAAATTAGTGGAGGGAGAAAAGATAGGAAGTCTACTTTGGATTAATTTTGAATGGCCTTTTGAGAAAAGAGGATTTCAAATTTGAATACAATTCAATGGTAAAATTTATTTTTAAGATAACAAAGGGGTAAATATTTAAAATTACTGGAGGGAGAAAAGGTAGGAAGTCTATTTTGGATTAATTTTTAATGGCCTTTTGAGAAAAGAGGATTTCGAATTTGAATACAACTCAATGGTAAGATTAATTTTTAAGATAACAAAAGAGTAAATATTTAAAATTAGTGGAGGGAGAAAAGATAGGAGGTCTACTTTGGATTAATTTTGAATGGCCTTTTGAGAAAAGAGGATTTCAAATTTGA
Organism: Forficula auricularia; assembly: GCA_024734495.1. Classification (NCBI taxonomy): domain Eukaryota; kingdom Metazoa; phylum Arthropoda; class Insecta; order Dermaptera; family Forficulidae; genus Forficula; species Forficula auricularia. Next base: position 150,109 of record JALMQS010000323.1, on the reverse strand, counting down.
ATACAATTCAATGGTAAAATTTATTTTTAAGATAACAAAGGGGTAAATATTTAAAATTACTGGAGGGAGAAAAAGGTAGGAAGTCTATTTTGGATTAATTTTTAATGGCCTTTTGAAAAGAGGATTTCGAATTTGAATACAACTCAATGGTAAGATTAATTTTTAAGATAACAAAAGAGTAAATATTTAAAATTCGTGGAGAGAGAAGTCTATATATAATAAAAACACTTTAGGTTCACAGCTAATTAATAATAAATTAGACAAAATTCATAAATTAGATAAATCAGGGGTATATAAATTGACTTGTGATAATTGCGACGCAATCTACATAGGACAAACTGGACGCTCTTTTAGAACTCGCTACTCGGAACATGAAAGAGCCTTTAATAGTCTCAGCAGATCAGATGATATTAATATGGAATCAACTTCTACCTTCGCCAATCATCTACATTTGAATAAACACACCTCTTCTATTAGCCACCTAGTTCCGTTACATTTCGAAAGAAAGGGCTTACGTTTAGATTTTTTAGAGTCAACTGAAATAAAATTAGCTCTCTCAAATAAAACGAATATACTAAATAATCAATTAGAAGTTAAAAGTACAATCATTGATTACATTCTTTAAATATTTGCAAATTTGTTTTGTGTGTAAATTCTCATTTCTCAGAAGACCATTCAAAATTAAACAAAATAGACTTCTCCCTCCACGAATTTTAAATATTTACTCTTTTGTTATCTTAAAAATTAATCTTACCATTGAGTTGTATTCAAATTCGAAATCCTCTTTTCTCAAAAGGCCATTAAAAATTAATCCAAAATAGACTTCCTACCTTTTCTCCCTCCAGTAATTTTAAATATTTACCCCTTTGTTATCTTAAAAATAAATTTTACCATTGAATTGTATTCAAATTTGAAATCCTCTTTTCTCAAAAGGCCATTCAAAATTAATCCAAAGTAGACTTCCTATCTTTTCTCCCTCCACTAATTTTAAATATTTACTCTTTTGTTATCTTAAAAAAATAAATTTTACTATTTACTTGTATTCAATTTCGACTTATTCAGATCAGTTACTTCCTGTATCTCCTGAAGATGGGTTAGTCACCCGAAATATATATATCGAGATTAAAGATTCTCTAAAAATAAATTTGTTTTATTTTTTTATATCTTAATGTGAAACCTACCAAGTGTTTTTATCCAATAATTATATCATAGAATAATTAACACATTAACGAGAATTGTTTTTGATCGCGCTTTTTAAACAAGATATATATCGCGAGACTACTGCTGGTTGAAGCTATTGGAGTTTGCTGAGTCTTAAGCCTGGACCAAGAGAGAATGAAAAGATATGATCCATTTGGCTATAATCCAGCATCATTTCGCGATTGGCCCGCATGACACTTTTTATATCAAACACTGATATGGATCACCAAATGAATTTGAAATCTGAGATGTTATATATTCAATCTCCCAATAGCTTCAACCAGCAGTAGTCTCGCGATATATATCTTGTTTAAAAACCGCGATCAAAACAATTCTCGTTAATGTGTTAATTATTCTTTGATATATTAATGAGAAAATTAACTTGACTATTTCAATTTAGAAATATATAAATTCAGATATTATTTTCACTTAATATTTGACAAAAATCATCTGCATTCGATTCGCGATTGAATCAAATACAGGAAACTTATGATTAATTAATGGCAAACACCTAACATACGTGTTAACAGATCGGGTGCTCTGGTCTGGGAGATTGAATATATAACATCACAGATTTCAAATTCATTTGGTGATCCATATCAGTGTTTGATATAAAAAGTGTCATGCGGGCCAATCGCGAAATGATACTGGATTATAGACAAATGGATCACATCTTTTTCATTCTCTCTTGGTCCAGACTTAAGATTCAGCAGACTCCAATAGCTTCAACAAGCAGTAGTCTCTCGATATATTTCTTGTTTAAAAAGCGCGATCAAAACAATTCTCGTTAATGTGTTAATTATTCTTTGATATATTAATAAGAAAATTAACTGATGCTCATTAACTTTTTGACTCTAAATAGCTTGTTTCAAATTTCAAGGCTCTTGTAAGAATTACCGAAGACGATATATGAATGATTAAAATATTTATTTTACGACACTCCTAATTCACACCCCTTCCTTTATTTCAATCGGATTAAAATCTAGACACGACTAATAACTCATGACACTATATAAGTAGGTACACCAGTTTTAAAAAAAATCGTTAGTGCCGTTTTTGAGAAAAAAAAACAACGAAAAATCTTTCATGTAAATGTCAACTTCCGGTGTTCCGATTTTAACCACAAGCTTTTTGTTATCCTTCTAGCCTATATTGAGCTTAAGTTTCGAATTTTGTAGTTCTGAGATTTATGGTTGAGAAACGCAGGGGGGTACATTCTTACGTACGTAAACATCAACTTCCGGTACTTCTATTTTAGCCAAATTCTTCTGGTACTTCTTGTAACCTCTAGATCAGTGGTTCCTAACCTGGGGGCGATGAGTATTCAAAGGGGGAAAAATTAAAATAGTACTGTACAATAAAACAATAATAAAGTTTTCAAATTTTCATTTATTTTTTCAAATTTTAACTATCAACTTTCATAATTTTTCCAGATTCCAATTTACAAATGAAAACATGTTCTCTTATTTTTGAAATATACGTCACCCTGAAAATGTGTGACAGCCTATCCATGCTGGGCGTCTCTGTCGCATCTGACCTGTCTTGGAATGAACACATCTCCTCTGTAGCGAAATCTACAGCTAGGAAGATTGGCCTCTTATTCAGGTCCAAGCGATTTTACAAACCCCCACAACTTCTCACCATCTACAAGGCCCAAATCCGCCCCTGTCTCGAATACGGCTCTCATCTATGGAGAGGAGCCTCAAAAATATTCTCTTGCTACCCTTGATGCAATTCAGAAACGAGCCGTCAGGCTAATTGACGATTCTACCCTCACCGACTCCCTCGACTCGCTGGCTCATCGAAGAAATGTCTCTGCCCTTTCCCTTTTCTATAGATACTATCACGGCAGGTGCTCTGATGAGATAAAATCAATAATTCCCCCAAAGCATGCTTTGCACGTAGCACGCGTTTTGCCGACTCCCAACACTCTTTCGCGGTCAAATTAGAAAAGTGCCGGACCACTTCATTCGCCAATTCATATATCCCCATGACTTCAAGGAACTGGAACTCCCTCCCAGCCTCCATCTTTCCCAGCACTTATAATCTTCAAACCTTCAAAACCGGAGTGCATAGACACCTACGTCTACACCCTCTCACTTAATCAACTTTCCCTTCTCTTCGGTAATGCAAGGGTCTTTCGAGATCCATAGGGGCTGCATCTTTACTGGTACACCCCCTTCTTGCATTCGATTGCATTAAAAAAAAAAATGATCTTAGTTAATTATTCCAGTTCTTTGTTCTTAAAAAAAATCTGTAAAAAATGTAGATTTTAATTTTTTTCTATTTTATTTAAGAGTGACCTGATAAAACTGCTTTGGTTGTTTTTATACGGTAATAAAATTGTTTAAAATAATAAAACTGCTTTATTATTTACACTTTACTTAAAATTAGCCATACAATGAAAATGAAAAGGGGGCGATAGGTGTTAGTCAACCTCCAGAAAGGGGTGATGGGTTACAAAAGGCTGGGAATCACTGCTCTAGATAGCTTAAGTTTCAAATTTCAAGGCTCTGCAACTTACTGAAGACGAGATATTAACGATTAAAATATTTATTTTGCGACAAGGCTAATTTACACTCACTTCCTTTATTTCAATCGGATTAAAAATTTGACACAACTAATAACTCATGATACTTGATAAGTACACCAAATTTTAGCGAAATCTTTAGAGCCGTTTTCGAGAACCCGGTTGGATATATATGAGGCGTCAACCGCGACCTAATTTCGTGTACACTTACTTCCACTTCCACTTTCATTAACAAGTAGAAGACAATAGATGAAGGGGTGAATTCCAAAATAATTCCAATCGCGGTTCACCCCTCGGATATATATACAAGAATTGCTCATTTAATAATATAAGAAAGATATCTTCGTCTTAGGCTAGGCAAACACAGTCGATTTTCAGTCGAGCGATAGTTTAGTTGATGGACATAAATATATCAAATTTATTGTAGGTGCATACACAACACAACTGCAGATCAACTCGATTATTTAATCAAAATCGATCGATGAGCACTTTTGATAAAAAAAACTCTAGCTTAGTTAGTTAATTAATTATAAATTGATAATTCGTCACGATTTCAAACCAACCCAACTAAACTGTTGCGTCGACTGAAAATCGACTGTGTGTGCCTAGCCTTAGAGTGTAAACATGCTAAATCTATTTTTATCATATATCGTCGCCTTCGAGAGTAAACCTCCTAACTAACAACAAGGACATTTTACAGGGAAGAGAAAAAACAAACAAAATTTAATATTGTTGTTATGGAAAAACTATTATTCACATTTTTTTCTACAACTTACGATCGTAATTTTAAATAGCAGTTTTACTTGGACGATGCTACATCTCTTTTTCTTTTGAAAGCTATTAATACGTCATATATGATAAAAAATGGAGTTAGCAGGTTTACACTCTAAGCCGGCGATATGACATATTAATACCGTTCGAAAGAAAAAGAGATGCAGCATCATCCAAGTAAAACTGCTATTTAAAATTACGATAGTAAGTTGTAGAAAAAAATCTGAAAAATGTTTTTTTTTCATAACAACAATATTAAATTTTGTTTGATTTTTGTCTGTCCTGTAAAATATCCTTGTTGTGAGTTAGCAGGTTTACACTTTAAGGCAACGATATTTAAAAATCTTAAGAGGTATCCTTGCAATTGCTTGAGTTTAAAATTTTAATTTCTGTTTTAGGTTTTTTATCATTTTTAAGACAAATGACATTCTCTACACCTAAATATTACAAATAATCCTATTATATATTCTTGTGAAGACTTTAAAATGGGAATTACGAATAAAAATTTAAATTCGAATTTTTGAAGCCAACACATTATCTCCAAATTTCTATTGGTAAGTAAAAGTGTAAATGCTCTTTAGGGAATAGATTAAAACTTATATCTTCTATAACTTTTAAGGAGATAGGTGTTGGTTCTAGGTGAAACATTTTAATATAATAATAAAACTTGAGCAAGATGCGAGGTAGGTTTTACAAAAACAAAAAAAAAAATTGTTTTTTGAAACCTACCTCGCAACTTGCGCAAGTTTTATTATTATATTTATATCTTCTGCTTAAGATAAATTTTTTTTTATGAGGGGTGTTTAGTTTCGAAGGGCTTCATCTCCAGTTTAAAATAAATATTTCATGGATGTTAATAGAATTTTACTCCCATTTTAATTTACTTATACAGGGTGGGGCATAAAGATCTGCCATAGTTTGAAGAGGTATGAAAAAATTAACTAGAAAAAAACAATATATTTTTGAAAAGAACATAAAATAAATTTTTTTTAAAATGTGTTTTAAAAATTATATCAGACAAAAAAGGAGGAGGGGGGGGCAAAAATGAAAATTCTAGCCCTTTTGGCCAAACTATGTAAGTATACAACAAAATTTGGTTATTTTGTGTAAAGAAATGGGTATCTATTTGAGAAAGAAAGATTGAATTTTTTCTCAAATCATCTTGGATATATAATCAATTAATTTTACGAACATGAATTTGGTCTTTATTTCAGTTAAGCAGTAATTTTTACTTTTCCAATCTGTTTGAATTAAGTGAAAATACTTGACTTTAGTTATATATTGCATGTTTGGAGGTGATGGTCTCAAGGGTCTGACTAGTTGCCCGGAAAGCGTACTAGTACTTGGGTTCGACTCCCGAGGGGACTAGACCCTCCTACATGCAATATAAACATATCTAGTAAAATCTTTGATAAATGACCTAAATTCATGTTCGTAAAATTTGGTTAGTTCTTGCATTTCTAGCCTTCTGGGGGTCCACAGATTATGTATACAAAATTTGGTTGAGTTTGGTCAAAAAGGGGTATTTTCATTTTTGACCCTCTCCCCATTTTGAGTGGTTAGTTTTTGCATTTCCTAGCCTTTTTGGGCCCACAGAATTTGTATACAAAATTTAGTTGAGTTTGGTCAGCTAGAATTTTCATTTTTGACCCCCCCCCCCCCTTTTTTTTTTTTTTTTTTTTTTAGTCTGATATAATGTTTAAAACACATTAAAAAAAAATTGTTTTATGTTCTTTTCAAAAATATATTCAGTTTTTTTCTAATTAAATTTTTTCATTTTTTTATACCTCTTCAAAATGTGATAGATCTTTATGGCCCACCCTGTACTTTGGTGAGTGAACAAGTTTCATTCTTCCCGAAGATATAAATTCACTTGCGAGTAAAATTCTATTAAATCTCTGTTTCACATATCTATATTAAACGGAAGATAAAAACAAGCCCTTTGAAACTTCACTTTTAAAAAAAATATTTATACAGATCAGAAGATTAATCATTGATTTATTCCTTAAACAGCATTTTCACACACTAAAAGAAAGTAGAGGAATAGTGTTGGCACCAAAAATCTAAACTCGAGTTTTTATTCGAAATATACATTTTGAAGTCCCTTGAGTTAGCTCTTAGCTAGCGTGTTTGTTAATGGTACGATAATCCTAAAAAAAAAATTTTAACCTTAACTAGGTACGCAACTATAAGATTTAGGTTTCACCTAAAATAAACCTCCAATCCAGCTGTTTTTAGATTTTTTGCCAATTTTTTTAGAAATGACTAACGATTCTCTTTAAATTGTCTCAATTTATCACAAATTAGATGATTTTTATGGGAATATAAATTATCTGTGATGGACGTTCTTAACATTTTTTTTAGAAAATTACTAGCTGCAAGGTCCGCCTTCGGCGGCCCTCTTGCTAGCCAGGGGCCAATGCCCCCTGGACCCCCACCCGACAAACCTCACCCTCACCCCCCCATCCCTCACACCACCTCCACAACACTCCCCCCACCTCGGACCCCACCCCTGTAACACCCCACTAGCTGAGCACGTCCTTGCTTTTTCCTTTGAATGAATTACCATGAGCACTATAAGATTTCGGCGGCCCTCTTGCTAGCCAGGGGCCAATGCCCCCTGGACCCCCACCCGACAAACCTCACCCTCACACCCCACTCACCCTCCCCATCCCTCACACCACCACCACAACACTCCCCCCACCTTGGACCGCACCCCCGTAACACCCCACTAGCTGGGCACGTCCTTGCTTTTTCCTTTAAATGAATTACCATGAGCACTATAAAAGAATATATATCTGGTGAGTTTTTTTATCTTGAGACTGTCTTATAACTCAAAAACAGTGCATTTAATGAAAAAAAGTTTCAAATAAAAGTTTATTTATATCAAGGGGGAAACTAAACTACACTATTGTTTGACGGCCTAGAGCAAGTTTTCAAGGGTATTCAACATCAAGTTCTGTTTTTTAAATGGAACCCTATATTTTTCTTTCCATTTCCTAAATCTAAAAAAAAAAAAAAACTGAACAACTTTCATAAGAACTATTTTTTATACGACATCAAATAAACAAAATATTAAATCAATTAGATCTCAAAAAAATCAAATATTTATTTATTTAATAAATAATTATTAATGTGAAAAGTCGCAACAATGAAAATAAGTGTTTATATGATCTTAAAACCGCATTATACACAGATTTAAGAGATTATTTTCTGCTTAATAGATCTATTTAAAATTCTTGAGCTTAAAAAAGTCTCGTGTCAATTCAGTAGATAGTTATACTCGAGGGGAGAAACGCGATTGGAATTAGGTATACATCGTCTTTGGAATTCATTAGATAATCTATTGTCTTCTACATGGAAATGAAAGTGGAAGTAGGTGTACATGATTTTAGGTCGCGGTTCACCCCTCGGTTATACCTATTGTATTACCATAATAAAAATGGAGCATTTTTTTGTTGAAGAAATATGTTTCATCCAAAATACTTGCGATACACTGGAATGTTACAGAACATTGTCCGAAAATTATTAAATTATTTATTTAATAATTAAATATTTGATAATTAAGTTGAATATTTGTTAAGAATAATTATTATTTGGATTTTTTTTTATTGACATTTAATTGATATAATATTTTTTTTATTTGATGTATAAAAAATACTTATGAAAGGTGTACAGTTTTTTTTGTAAATTTAGGCTATGTAAAGAAAAATATAGGTTTCCATTTAACAAACAGAAGTTGACCTTGAAATACCCTTGAAAGCTTGTTCTAGGTCGACAAACAACGGCGTAGTTTAGTTTTCCCCTCACAATAAATAAACTTTTATTTGAAACTTTTTTCATATAATTTTATAATATAATCATTGTTTTTAAGTTACAAGACTGTCTCTAGATAAAAAACTCACCCGGTATATGAAAAAAATAAAATATCTAATTTATAACGAGTTTATAAATAATTATATAATGATAATAATTCTTAAATGTTCATAACCGAAAATGTTTATTTTATTTTTCCATTGAGCATTAAAATGGTCTAGTTATAACATCTCCTAATCCTACATAAATTTCTTAAGTAAAATGAGCCTTTAAATAGGATTAATAGTGTTATTTTTTCATTTCAGGCTGGATTCTTATTGATAGGTGTGGCAAGCATTTCGGTACAATTTTGAATTTCCTTCGAGACGGCACAGTTGCTTTACCGGAGAGTGCTAAGCAGATGGCAGAATTGCTTGCTGAGGCCAAGTATTATTGCATCGCGGAACTGGCGGACTCGTGTGAACAGGCGCTCTTAAAAAAAGAGCGAGATGCAGAACCAATATGCCGAGTTCCGCTGATAACATCCCATAAAGAAGAACAATTGCTAACAAGTTCCACTTCCAAGGTCATTTTCTTATTTGTTTCAATGCCATTTTTGAAGTGAAACTTCTTTAGCGACGTATCTGTTTGATTTTTTTTCGTTACAATAAAGGGGAAATGACTCAATAGAGGAGAAATAATTTTTTAAAACCCACTAATATTTAATGACAAATAAAATTTATTAAAATTAGAAAATTTAAATTGAAAAGTTTTTGTTTTGCCGAGAGTAGCAGAGTTGTTGATTCACAAAGAGAAACAAAGAGGTTGTCTTCTGCTTGATGCAAATAAACATACACACATATATATCGAGATGATATATCTGTATATATTTTATTTGTTTGAGACTATAGTTTCGAAGACTTGGTCTTCATCATCAGTCTTTCTTCAATTATCATTCTATAATTATATAGATTAGTTCCTAGCCGACCACCAGTGAAGATGGAACACCAAGTTTTCAATATCCATATGATATTGACTCCATGAAAAACATTTATAATTGAAGAAAGACTGATGATGAAGACCAAGTCTTCGAAACTATAGTCTCAAACAAATAAATAATATATATACAGATATATCATCTCGATATATATGTGTGTATGTTTATTTACATCAAGCAGAGGACAATCTCTTTGTTTCTCTTTGTGTATTATTTTAAAACCTATTAATATTTCATGGCAATTAAAATTAGGAAATTTAAATTTTATATTTTCCCATTTTGAACATGAAGGACCACGTTTTCGACAAAGACTACTCTATACATTTTTAAACTAGATTAAATTTTCTACAGTTCAAACAAAGTTTCATCTTAATTGGATAAATGCTAATCGGTGCCGCAATGAGGTTGAAGTTTAAAACTGCAATTTTTCCTTCATAAAATGAAAACCACTCATCCTAGAAACTTGATTCCTATCTCATTCTCTAGGAAATGTTGTTGACTTGAACGTTTACTTGTTATAACTCTTTGATTTATAGATTTTCCATGAAAGGAAATGATCTATTTTTTCAAATAATCCCAGTTTTTCCTTCATAAAATAAAAACCACTCATTCTATAAACTTGATTTCGGTCTCATTCTCTAGAAAATTTTATAGACTTGAACGTTTACTTGGACTACTTTTTGATAAAAGTCTTAGATTTATAGATATCCAGCATTTTCCATAACACTTTTGAGGATTCGGATCATATCCTGTCATGGAAAATGTTGGAAATCTATAAATCTAAGAGTTTTATCAAAAAAGTGGTCCAAGTAAACATTCAAGCCAATAAAATTGTTAATTATTAACAATATTTGGGTGGTTCCATAGAAAATAAGAAAGTTGAAATCGATTGCGGCAAAGCAAAGTGTCCAATAGTTGTTTTTTTAATTTATTTAAAAAGAGCATATTCCAAAACATAAATAAGTCAAAGTTCAAAATTTTCTCTCAACTCCTTCCATGAAAACTTTTAATGAACGAGTTCTGTTGAACACCCTGTATACTATATATAGAGAGAGACAGAGAGAGAAGAGCTCAGTGGTTCCCAACCTTTTGTGGCTTATCGCCCCTTTCTGGAGGTTGACTAACACCTATCGCCCCCTTTTCATTTTCATTGTATGTCTAATTTTAATTTGAAGTAAAGTGTAAATAATAAAGTAGTTTTATTATTTTAAACAATTTTATTACAGTATATAAAAACAACCAAAGCAGTTTTATCCGGTACTCTTAAATAAAATAGAAAATAAATTAAAATGTACATTTTTTACAGATTTTTTTAAGAACAAAGAAGTGAAATGATTAACTAAGATCATTGATGTACATTTAAAAAATAGGAGTACATGTTTTCATTTTTAAATTGGAATCTAGAATCATACTTCAGATCTAGAAACTTCTTCTGCAAAGAGTTATCAAGCTTATCCACAGCTTCAAACGAGAATTGATCTATAATCCAATCCGGAATTTGTAACTTGGTCATATATTCAAATCTTGATTCCATGTCAGTTTTTAACTGGTCAAGGTGATCAGTAAAAATTAGGATTTTGTCTTCTGTGAGTTCAGTAGTCTCGTTATCTGACACTGAACACTTTTTAAGGGTCGGAAACTGAATCAGCTCTTTACGGTCAATATTTTTTTTTTAATGCAATCGAATGCAAGAAGGGGTGCACCAGTAAAGATGCAGCCCCTATGGATCTCGAAAGACACTTGCATTACCGAAGAGAAGGGATAGTTGATTAAGTGAGAGGGTGTAGACGTAGGTGTCTATGCACCCCGGTTTTGAAGATTTGAAGATTATAAGTGCTGGGGAAGATGGAGGCTGGGAGAGAGTTCCAGTTCCTTGAAGTCATGGGGATATATGAATTGGCGAATGAAGTGGTCCGGCACTTTTCCAATTTGACCGCGAAAGAGTGTTGGGAGTCGGCAAAACGCGTGCTACGTGCAAAGCATGCTTTGGGGGGAATTATTGATTTTATCTCATCAGAGCACCTGCCGTGATAGTATCTATAGAAAAGGGAAAGGGCAGAGACATTTCTTCGATGAGCCAGCGAGTCGAGGGAGTCGATGAGGGTAGAATCGTTAATTAGCCTGACGGCTCGTTTCTGAATTGCATCCAGGGTAGCAAAAGAATATTTTGAGGCTCCTACTTTACCTTGAATATCAAACTTGACGATGAGTGATGAAATAATTCCTTTGGCCTTGATAAGTTTCATCTTGTTTCCCTGAAGCCTTACATTGACTTCATTCATTTTTTCAAAAATATCTGTAAGATACGCAAGTTCCAACTTGCGTTTCTTCAAATTCTCACTTAAAACAGGTTCATACGTGTCGAGAAACTCAGTAACCGTGTCAAATAATTTGAATACTCAGCCCCCAAATCGCCCACTTGGGGGCGATCGCCCCCAGGTTGGGAACCACTGGAATAGCTCATTTAATATAATAGGATGAATAAGATGAAAACAAAACAATTATCAATGCTTCTACATATAGATTTTATATTTTCTAAATTTAATAAATTCTTCTTTTCCCATTTATTTAATTATTTATTTTACTCAACACAATATAATTTTTTAATTTTTTTTTTATCTTTTTCAGCCTGTGGTTAAACTTTTAATTAATAGACATAACAACAAATATTCATATACAAGGTATGCTTGAAAAACAACAATCTCTTTGTTAAATTTACTTTTATTTATCTAAAATAAATTTATTTTAGCACTTCGGATGATAATCTTCTGAAAAATATTGAATTATTTGACAAGCTTTCGTTAAGATTTAGTGGAAGAGTATTATTTATTAAAGATGTAATTGGATCAAGTGAAATTTGTTGCTGGAGCTTCTATGGCCATGGGAAAAAAGTAGCTGAAGTTTGTTGTACATCTATTGTATATGCTACCGATAAAAAGCATACTAAGGTAAAAATCAATAGAATAATTTTTTTTTAATGAACTTTAGAATCAAAAAAACGGAAATTTTCCATACGAAAAGTAAATTAACCATTTCAAGAGTTTTTTTTTTTTTTTTTGAGAAAAACTAAATCATTTTTATTTTAGTTTTTTGCATTTATGAGGACAATAAACAATTTTGAACATATCTATATGAAAAAAATATAAAATTTGTTGAGGGAGCTCGCAGTGGCGTAGCCAGAAAATTTTCAAGGGGGGGGGTCAATCCAAAAAACAAAATATTTAGTGTGAATTTTTTTTTATTAAAACAAATAGGTAGTTCAGTTAAATTGTGTTTTTATTTTTACCTGGAAAGTTTTGGGGTAGTTGTAATTTCTTCGACCCTTTATGTTTTTGGGTGTGCTGAACCCGTGCAGCAATGAGGTTGAAGTTTTGAAAAACTGCAATTTTTTGCAAAAAAAATAGCAGTTTTTCCTTCATAAAATGAAAATTTTATTGACTCGAACGTTTACTTTGACCACTTTTTTGATAAAACTCTTAGATTTATCGATATCTAGCATTTTCCATGACAGGATATGAACCGAATCCTCAAAAGTTTCATGGAAAATGCTGAATATCTATAAATGTAATAGTTTTATCGAAAAAGTGGTCCAAGTAAACGTTCAAGTGAACTAAATTTCCTAGAGAATGAGATAGAAATCAAGTTTCTAGGATTAGTGGTTATCATTTTATGAAGGAAAAACTGATCATTACCTGTCATTGAAAATTTAGAGAATGAGAGAAATCAAGTTTCTAGGATGAGTAGTTTTTATTTTATGAAGGAAAAAAAACGAAAAAAGTGCGAGTTTATGGGATTTGGGGAAACAGAAAAAATACGGCAATTTTTAACTAGCGCTAGCGCTTTAGCCCGAACGGTTGGTTGGATTTGGTAAAATTTGTAGGAAATTTTATGAACTTTCATTTTGAATTGGAAGGTTATTTAGAAAAAGTTGATAGTTTTCGAGTTGTAAGCAAATAACCGCCAAAAAATGAGATTTTTTACCTTTTTTTGCATTTTTGACAATGTTCCTTCACCAAAAAACATATAGGATCAAAAAATCAAAACTACCACAAAACTTTCCGGCGCGGGGCCCTTTAGAGAACAATTTAACTCGACTAAAAAGGGACTTCAAGAAATTAAAAAAAGAACATAATTCTTGATTAAACATATGAAATATATTTAATTACGGTTAGTTTGCTACAATAAACGGTTTGTCATCGTCGTTACTCATCCCATGAGCCCTGCCCTGGGGGGGGGTTCTGACCCTCAAACCCCCCCGTGGCTACGCCTCTGTATCTTGGATATTATGATATCCATATAATTAATAAAGTGATAAGATTTTTCTACAAGAAATGTTTTTTTAATTTAAATAGCTACGAGGACATTACACGGACGTTTCCCTCTTGGGTTTTCAAATTGCCTCTCTGCGGTCTATGTATAAAAATATACCACTTCAGGCATTGTTTTTTTTCCAATAATAATTACTCTATTTATTATTTAAATAGGTTGAATTCCCAGAAGCAAGAATTTATGAAGAAACTCTAAACATTTTACTTTATGAAAACCGCAATGCTCCTGATCAAGAATTGATGCAAGCAACTTCTACTAGAGGAGCGGTTGGTGCTATGTCAACTTACACTAGTGACGAAGAAGAGGAAAGATCCGGCCTAGCGAGACTCCGGTCAAATAAACAAAGTAATCCCAATTGAAATCTGGTTTAATCTTCTAGATTGTTTCTTCATATCCCATCTATTTATTATAAGATATATATATATATAATATAGGACTAGTCGCCTCTTTCATTATTTATATATATACAAATGTTAGCACAAGTATCTTTGTGCCATTGGAAATGTTGGTTACTATTAATATAATAAAGTACTGATTTAAGGTTCTTAAATTTAAGCTATACTTTATTCAAGAAATTTATATTAATATCATTCTATTTTTGTATTCTATTCTATTATATTATTATAAACGGCCTATTTATATAATATTTTTATGAAAATTATATTTTTAGGCTTTCCTATGTTTTTTAAAATTGTATTTACAAAATAATTAGATTTAAATCTATTGTATCATTCATTTCATATAAAATGTGACTAATTTTAACAACTTGTTAAAAATTATTTGATATTCAAAAGCTAATAGTCTAAGATCCCGACTTGGGCCGACCTTCACCTGTCGAGTTTCCTAATGAAATTAAAATTTTGATAATATAATGTATTAATAAACAAAACTTGATAGGGTCGACATCCAATTTCCCTGCATAGCTATTTTAATAAAAAATTAAAATTGTAATTTTATTACATAAATGTAGTTTTCCGGATAAATATATTACCAATCGAGAGTAAAATATGTATATAAAATGCCAAAGTTGGGTCGCCATCTTTTTTTTTTTAATGAAATTGATGTGAGAAGGAGATAAACCAGAAGGTGCATCCCCTAAAGGCCTGTATGGAATGGCCCCTCCATTGTGAAAAGAACAGAGTAGAAGGAAAGAAGCCGGGATCACGAGCCAAATCTGAGAAAGTTAGATACAATCCAATTTACTAAGGCCCGGTTGTATGTCGCAAAGTAAATGCTTTTTACCACTAACCAGGGTGGATGGTGGATGGAGCCACTGGGATGGCCAATGAGATGACAGCCACTGAATGTGCCTGTCATCTGATTGGCCATCCCAGTGGCTCCATTTACCATCTACCTTGGTTAGTGGTAAAAAGCATTTACTTTGCGACATACAACCGGGCCTAAGTTTTTTAAGGGCTTCGAGCAAGTGGTAAATTCTTTGTTCTATAAATTAGGTTAAATTTATCTCCCACTTAATTTTGTTTCCAGACCCTATACTTACAGAAAAAATGTCTGGGTATAGCCGGGAAT
The DNA here is from genome assembly GCA_024734495.1 of Forficula auricularia. Lineage (NCBI taxonomy): Eukaryota > Metazoa > Arthropoda > Insecta > Dermaptera > Forficulidae > Forficula > Forficula auricularia. Next base: position 134,957 of record JALMQS010000323.1, on the reverse strand, counting down.
CGAACCCGAGACCTCCGGGTAGCCAGCCAGACATGCTGACCACTACACCAGGGAGGCGGACCTTTTTTCCCTGCATAAGTCCAGGTAGACAGGGTATCAACAGTTAACTGCGGATTAGTATTTTGTAGTTATAGAGTTTCCTTTATTGTTTTATATGAAAATGTAGATAATTAAAAAAAAATTAGATAAAATAGCTATGCAGGGAAATTGGATGTCGACCCTATCAAGTTTTGTTTATTAATACATTATATTATCAAAATATTAATTACATTAGGAAACTATAGGTGAAGGTCGACCTAAGTCGGGATCTTGTACTATAATAAATTCCCGGTACATATCTAAATGAGGACTTTTTAATTTATTCCTCCAAAGAATGGTTTGGTCTCAAATTCTTGCATTTTTATTCACATGCTTGTGATGATATTTTTGATAGCAATAAGGCCTATTTCACATGATACGGTTTGGATCGTGTGGCAAAAAACCCTACGAGTTTTTGCCGTGACTGTGTTGTTTTCACATTGTACGGATTTTTGACGTGACCAATTATAGATATTTTTATTTAATTTGCGTGTTAAGATGAATTGTAATCGAAATTATTGCTTTGGAATTCGATCTTTATACACATCTATAGTTTTGTCCCACAGAACAGGTCTTAATTAATTAATTCGACCAAGGTTTTCAAATACGGTTGCTGCACGACACGATAGGGGCATTTTACTGTCATCATATAATGTGAAAGATCCCATACTTTTCTTCAAAACAGCCGTATGGTTTTTTGTCGCACTTTCAAAACCGTATAATGTTAAACAGGCTTAAGAGTACAAGCCTAGATAGATCTCAAACGATTGTACTCTCATTCCTTTTAAAATGATTTCACAATCTGATATAACTTGGGAATTAGTAGACGAAACATAATATGCGTGGATTGAAATATCTTATAAAAAAAAAATCCAAATTTTAGTAATTAAAACTGAATTTTCAACTCTAGGATTTTCTTAAATATTTTACTTTCACTTTTTCTAAGGAAAGAAACTTCAAAAGTGTTGCAATTGTAAATTATTATCTTTGAGTTCATATAACATCTCATTTAATTAAGGTAATAAATACTGCCACATATATAAACAATAATTATTATTGTTCCAAGTGAATCAAAATATAGTTTTTAAAATTTTCATATTTTATATATATAAATAAATTTTAACAAAATTTGTGTTGTTTGAGTTGACAAAACTATTAACAATAAAACTTTTCTATTTACAAAAATGGAAATGGATAAGTATTCCATATAAATTAAAGACTTATTTTTAAAATATTTTCATTCCATAAATTTGCTAAGTTTTTTTTTTTGCAAAATTGAAATGATTTTACTGATTTTTATTGTTCATTTTGATTTTTTAACACATTATTAACTCTTCCAATTTGCTCCCAAAAATGAAAAGCCACTGATTTTTAATCCATATTCTTAAAATTTTGACATGAATATAACTCTCTGACAAGGTAGATAGTTTCTTCAATTTTGGTTTTATATAATGATTAAATTCGGTTTCATTTTGTAAAAACTTATCCGTAGATACATCTGAAAAAAAGAATGTAATATCATGAGTAGAATAATAAAAATATCTATTAAGGTAACGGCATCAGTAGTTGACCGTGCACCAGTAGTTGACCATTTCGACATAAAACTTTAATTAATAAGGATCCAGATGGAAGGATTCCCTTGAAAAGTCCTGCTGTCTCTTGTCTATATATTTTTTTTCAAGGGAATCCTTCCATCTGGATCCTTAATTAAAGTTTTATGTCGAAATGGTCGGCTACTGGTGCACGGTCAACTACTGATGCCGTTAACTTAAATAAACGTAATATTTCAGTATTTTAACTAAATGTTCAATTAATTTAAAAGATAAAATAAATATGTATTACCAAAAAACGAACTTGTAGCAAAAACTGTCAATGATTTTCTAGATTTCAACTCAATTTCAAGTGGAATAATATATTCTCTCTCTAGTTCTTCTGGAAATTAGAATAATTAATTAAATAAATAGATTAAATATATGTCAAACAAAATTACAAATAATAACCAGAACAATGTTGATGATTCTTGAAAGATGAATTTTCTTCAAAATATTTGCAAGATGAACAAAATTTAAATGTCTGATAATTTAATAAGTGGTCAGTGTCTTCTAAAAATGTTAATAACATTAATAAAAAAATAAATAAATAAATAAATATATTAATTGTATTTTGTATTTACCACTGATATTAGAATCAATTATAAATTTAACATCCAGATTAAAAGCTTGAAGGCCTGTTAAAGACATTTTAATGATTTATTATTATACAATAATATAAGATATAAAAGATTTAATTAAAAAAATTATTATTAAGATCTTAGAGAATTACCTGATCCAAGAGATTTATATAGATTGTAACATTTTTTATAACTACTCCATAGTATTCTGTAAATTTTCTTTGTATCTAAATAATTTATCATCTCGTCTTCAACTTGTTCATTATTCATTTCTTCATCAGCTAATAAAGAATTCAAAAAATAAATAATTTGTTTTAGAAATTATTTTAATCTTGAAGGAGACAATAAAAGAGTGTGCCTTCTGCTGGAATTATTACTCTTTTATTGTCTCCTTCAATATATAATATAAAAAATTCTGCTACCCTCGGAAAAAAACTTTCAATTTATTTAAATCATTCTATTTAATTTAATTTAAAGTGTAAACTTTAAGATATATATATATGTTAACGTTAGATGAACGCGAAAGTTAAAACTTTTATCCGGCCACTGCCCTATTTTGGTGCAATTGGGACCAGACTCGTTTTGATACTGAACCAAGAGTTGAAAAAAGATAAGGACCCAGCCGGGTATGATCCGACATCTTCTGCGTTAAGCCCGCAGATGCCTTTTCCATTTAAGCGATGGATCCCCCGACTAGGTCATATAATCAAATTTTTATATATATTCAGCTCTTAAGTTCAGGCGCGTTTTCTCCTATTTTTCTAATAGTATGGTTCATATAAATTTACTACAATGCCCATATGTCTGATTCTTTGGGGAATCGAAACAGATGAATTTTGTTCAGATATTCAATAATAAATTTTATTTAGAATATTTATATGTTAACGTTAGATGAACGCGAAAGTTAAAACTTTTATCCGGCCACTGCCCTATTTTGGTGCAATTGGGACCAGACTCGTTTTGATACTGAACCAGAAAAAAAGGAGAAAACGCGCCTGAAATAAAGAGTTGAATATATATAAAATTTGATTATAGGATCTAGTCAGGGGATCCATCGCTTAAATGGAAAAGACATCTGCGGGCTTAACGCAGAAGATGTCGGATCATACCCGGCTGGGTCCTTATCTTTTTTTTCAACTCTTGGTTCAGTATCAAAACGAGTTTTTAACAATTATTCAACTTAATTATATCAAATTATAATGATTAAATAAATAATTATTCTACTTAATTTAACTATTTAAAATTCTTGAGTTTGAAAAAGTTTATTAATTTCTCGTTTCAAACCAGTAGATAGTTATATTGTATTACTATAATAAAAATGGAGCATTTTTTGTTGAAGACAGAATTGAAATGGTCTTAATTTATGCGGTGAAGTGGAAGAAGTGTTATAGGGCTGTCATTAAAATGGACGTCGAGCGTTTTCCTGACAGGGATACACCCTCGCAAGCTTCATTGTATCGTGTTGTAAATCTGTTTAAAAACCAAAAAACAAAAAACAGGAAATGTAAAGGCTACAAAGAAACTGAAACAGGCCAAAATAACGAAATTAGAGGAATTCATCCAGAAGACTTGCGATAACACTCTGGAATATCACAGAACAATGTCACAAAATTATTTAATTATTATTAAATTATTTATTTGATCATTATTATTTGATAATTAAGTTGAATGATTGTTAAAAAAAATGATTAGGATTTTTTATTATTTGATGTCGTATAAAAAAATAATTCTAATGAAAGTTGTTCAGTTTTTTTTCTAGATTCAGAATATGTACAGAAACATATAGGTTTCCATTTAAAAAACAGAGATTTATCTCGAAATACCCTTGAAAGCTTGTTTTAGGACGACAAACAATAGCGTAGTTTAGTTTCCGCCCTGATATAAATAAACTTTTATTTGAAACTTTTTTCATATAATCCACTGTTTTTGAGTTATAAGACTATCTCAAGATAAAAAACTCACCAGGTATATTATCTCCTATGCAGGTTAGTCACAGAGCTGGAGTTGTGATGGTTGTAATAAGAGCATAGAACTATTTATATTCCTCAAGAAGTTAATTGGGCCACATTTTTTTTAATGATATTGATGCCAGAAAGAGTTCTACCAAGAAGGCCCTTGCATCGCGAAAAGAAGGTGAAGGTGATGTTTAATGATTTGGATTGGGGTTGAAGGTGCCTGTGGATGCAGTTCTTGAAGGACTGAGGATTAAATGTCGCGGGAAGGGAGTTCCAATCCCTAGAAGAGTTAGGAAATGCCTTTGTTCAATTTCCCTCTAATTTGACAGCGAAAGTGTTGAGCGTTAAAAAATCATGTTTCGGACAAATGAGGATTATCGTCTTTAACTAGTCAATACCTTGGTAGTATCTATATTACAGGGAAAGGGCAGAAACAGTTCTATGGTGGGCCATGGAAATAAGACCGCATCTCCGGATTTAGCCTTGTATAGTTTAAGAGGGGCGCCACTAGTGTATTGGCTAAAACAATCGACTTCGAATCTCCTTTAAGACAGAAAAAATGTTCAGCTTTGACAAAAGTGGTAGAGGCCTCAATAAATCCTGGGAAATCAACTCTGTGAACAGTTTTTTTTTTTTAATGAAAATGATGGGAGGAGTTATACCAAAAAGGTGCATCCCCTAAAGGCCTGGGTTGGCCCGTCCATCGTGAAAAGAAGAAGGGTTTTTATGGGCCGGGTAGAGGTCGAAGGTATCTGTGGATACGGGTCTTAAACAGCTGAAGGTTATAAGTCGCGGGGAAGACGGTGGCTAGGATCGAGTTCCAGTCTCTGGAGGTCATAGGAATAAAAGAGTTGGCGAAAGCGCTTGGTTCGATTTGTATCCAATTTGACAGCGAAGGGGTGCTGAGCGTTCGAAAACCGCGTGTTTCTCTTAAAGAGGGCTTTAGGGGGGATAATTGATTTCAGCTCGACTGAACAGACACCATGATAGTATCTGTAGTACAGGGAAAAAGGGCAGAAACGTTTCTTCGGTGAGCCAGGGAGTCGAGTGAGTTAATTAGGGCCGGGTCTCCTATTAGTTTAATTGCTCGCTTGTGAATTGCATCCAGTGCAGCAAGAGAATGCTTGGAGGCACCCCTCCACAGTTTACGCAGAAAATGAAATTCCCCATAATATGGCATAAGAAGAAGATGATAGTGTAAGAATGGGCGTAAAATCTCGACTTGAATAGAAAGCCAAGCTTGTTTGTATGCAGCAGATTTTGCTGCAGAAGTGATCAGGGGTTATTCCAGGAGACCCCAGAGCGACAGCCAACGGTGAATTATTTTTTCACAAAATTCCAATCAATTCGGATAATAGAAAATGGAAATAAGGTACGTTCCTCTCGACAAGCTTACATATTAGACACATTGTGTTTTGATCAGTAAATATAATTATCCCTAATTTTTTGAGGTGAATAAATCTAGAATGATCGAAAAAGCCATGTGTATGTCAGTTTTTCTCAACCTGTGTGCCCTGAGAGATTGTGAAATGTTCCGCAAGGGTTTTTGACAAATAATTAAAATTGCATGAGTTTTGTAACTTTGAAATAGTATTTGTAATTACCTCAAAAGTTACTAAACAAAAATATTTTTAAATTAATTTATAAGATCTTAGGAAATTGGCAGTCTCTCGTGGTTTCTTTAAAAATATAATGTAATTTAATTATTTTTAAATCTTTAATGATTTTTCAGATTGGGAATTTGTCTTTTTTTACTAAAATAAACATATAATTCGCAATACAGTTGCTAAATTTTGTACAAGTTGTCCACCTATCTAAACACCGCTGACATAATAAAATGCTAACTCACAATTAGCGTTGTTCAAATTGAATTACATCTTCAAAATGTTCCCCAAAGCCTCCTAATCATTTCAAGAAATATTTTTTAAATAAACATGCTCATTAATTTATTGATCAAAACTCGAAATTTGATAGTTGGATTTCTCTCATGTAAAATACACATAAAATATATATTGAAACATCAAGAATAAATAAACTTACGAGAACGCCTTTGAATTTCACAAGGAATTGGATTGAATTCTATTAGACTAAAATCATTAACACTACTCAAATCATCAGAATACATCGAAGAAGCATTTAATCCCGCACGTGGGGAACTGTTAGCAAGAGGAATAAAAAGTCCCTTGGATTTATTCTCTTCACGAATTAGATAATTTTCTATAAAATTACAAAGAGTTGTATTAATTTAGAAAACAAAAATTAATAATATATACGAGGATAAGTCAAAAATTATCTACATTTTTCGTTCAACTTTATTAAACTAAGATAGGAGGCGGCCGCATGCGCATGCGTTGAGTTGGCGCGTCTGTGGTCACGTGTGTGGAATTTAACCACGATCGCGTCAGTTGTCGTCTAGCTACAACAGCATAAGCATGTCAGCTCCGCTATCAGATTGCACCAAAGAGGAGCAACGAGAAGTGGTCAGAGGGTGTGAAAGGTGCTGAAATTCACCGGAGACTTTTGTCACAATCAGGGGCTTTATCTCGTAAAAGCGTTTTTTTATGGATCGAAATGTTTAAAAGTGGCCGAAAGAGCGTAACACAAAAAGAGGGAGCTGGGAGACGCTTTGAGACCCTGGAACACCCTCCCCTACAGCCCAGATTTCGTTCCCTCAGACTTTCATCTCTTTGGACCGCTCAAGGAAGCTTTGAGAGGTCGTCGATTTGCCTCAGACATGGAGGTTCGGGATGCGGGGCAAAAGTGGCTTCATGATCAACCGAAAACCTTCTACCAAGAAGGCTTCCGGAAGCATGTGGCTCGCTGGACCAAGTGCATTGCTAAAGGTGGAGACTATATCGAAAAATAATGTATCTGTTGTACACCTATCTTAGTTTAATAAAGTTGTAGAACGAAAAGTGTAAGTAATTTTTGACTTATCCTCGTATTTTAATTTTAAACTAAAGTTTTTAGTTTAGATATTGAAAACATACATGAACAATGAAATAACATCTTTATTCAGATAATTATTTATTAAATAACACTGGTCAACCGTAGTTTTGTTGCCCTTGATATAAAAATAATTTCGAGTAATTTTATGCCAACAATTTGTGAAACTATGAATGATTTTGGAATAATGGCTCTAGTTTTTTTTTAATCTTCATTTTCATATTACATTATAAAATGCAGTAAATATGAAAAATAAAAAGCATGTATATTCTATAATATCAATTTTGTATTGAAAAATATTACTAATTGTTTTGTTTTAGTGTTTCATTAATTTATATAGATGTAAAAAGAGAGAAAAACTAGCAAAAACTATGTTACACTTTAGAGAAACGCCTTTTATAAACTTATTTTAAATATTATAGGTACACCAAAATCATAAAAACCAGAACCAATTCAGTACTTTCATGAATATATTCGTAATCTGTGTACTTAAAACTATAGAAATCCGCAGAGATATCCAGGGCAACAAAAGATTATTTTTTTTGTTAAGCTGTATAATAATTCGCATTTATATCTTATGAATTATTTTTTTATAAAAGAAAGAAAAAAGTGAAATGATACTCAAAACAATAAAAAAAATAATTTATATAATAATAAAAATTATGCAAAATTACGAGGCAGGTTTCACAAATAAAGAAATAAAACAAAAATGAGTTTTGAATTCGATATATTTCAGGTGTCCAAAGAACACCACAAATTTCAATAAAGAACTAAACATTATTCAGAATATAGCCCTGAATAATAGTTATAATATTTCGACTATTAATAAAATTTATAATAAAATTAACGTAAATTCACTATTTCGCACTTACACTCATTACAATCTGGAACTGAACAAATATTCAGAAGAATCCCCTTCATTTCTAATCACTAGACATCTCCATTAGCTTCTACTCTTAGATCATATGGAATCACTCCTGTTTTATATAACAACAACAATTTAGGCTCCCAATTAATTAACAATAAAATAGACAAAATTGATAAATTAGGCAAATCAGGAGTGCATAAATTGACTTGTCATAATTGTGATGCTTTTTATATAGGGCAGAGAGGCCGCCCATTCAAAACACGTTACTCTGAGCATGTAAGAGCTCAACAGATCCAATCATATTAATTTAGAATCCACCTCTGCTTTCGCCATTCACTTACATGAATCTAATCATTCTGCCTTTAATAATAAACCCTATCCCCATTCATTTCGAAAGAAAAGGGCTGAAATTGGATTTTTTAGAATCCATTGAAATTAAATTAGCCCTTTCAAAAAATTTAAATATTTTAAATAACCAATTTGAAGTGAATAAAAATACAATTATTGATTATATTTTATAATAAATAACTCAACATTCCTTCTATTGTTCGCACATTGCTTATTAATATTAAGGTAACAGCACCTTCCATGTACCATTCTATTCCTTCTTATAAGCCCAGGTATATTTTCCTACCATCTGGCTAAAAACTCACTTGTTCCATCTGTCGAAAATATTAATTTTCAGTACGTTTTCTCCTCCCCCTATCTTTCCATCACCATACATATTTCCAAATAAGCTGACGTGTTCTGATGTGGCCATCCACTTGACTTTACCATACAACCTGGCACCTCACTTATATTTAATATTTAATAAAATTATTTATAATCATGTAGGGGGGGGGGTTAGTTTTTGCATTTTCAGACTCCTGGGACCCACTGATTATGTATAGAAAATTTGGTTTAGTTTGGTAAATGGCAAAGATTTTCTTTATTTTGACCCCCCCCCCCTCATTTCAGGCGGTTAGTTTTTGCATTTTTAGACTTCTTGGGACCCACTCATTATGTATACAAAATTTGGTTGAGTTTTGTAAATGGCAAAGATTTTCATTTTTTGACCCACCGCCCCCCCCCCCATTTCGGGCGGTTAGTTTTTGCATTTTTAGAATTCTTGGGACCCACTGATTATGTATACAAAATTTGGTTGAGTTTGGTAAATGGCCAAGATTTTCATTTTTTGACGCCCCCCCCCCCCCTCATTTCGGGCAGTTAGTTTTTGCATTTTTAGACTTCTTGGGACCCACTGATTATGTATACAAAATTTGGTTGACTTTGGTAAATGGCCAAGATTTTCATTTTTTGCCCCCCCCCCCCCATTTTGGGCGGTTAGATTTTGCATTTTTAGACTTCTGCGGGTCCACTGATTATGTATACAAAATTTGGTTGAGTTTGCTCAAATGACCTAGATCTTTAATTTTTAACCCCCCTCAATTTTGGGTCGATATGCACCAAAATCTAATCAGCTCTTAATCTCAATGGACCAAAACTAGGTGTGAAATTTGGTTTCGATATTCACACTAGTTTTTGAGCTAGCTCGTCCACAAATTTGGTAAAGTAAAAATTTTATTTGTAAAAAAATTTCCAATTTATATTCAATTTACTCTGACTCCTGAAGATGGGCTGACACCAGAAATATATCGAATTCAAAACTTATTTTTGTTTTATTTCCTTTTTTTTGTGAAACCTTCCTCGCAATTTTACACAATTTTTATTATTATATAAAAATGTTTCACCTAGAACCAACACCTATCTCCTTAAAAGTTAAAAAATAATTCACAAAATACGTAGATTTAATTATTTGAATAAGATACTTGTATGTTTTCAAAATCAATTCTTAAATATTATAAATATATATTTATTTATACTTTTTTCTGTTAAGATATAGTTTTTGATCTTCAAATTGATAGATAATCGGAAAGGTTTTTGCGGATTAGACTAACCATGATGAAATTAGAAAATTAATGTAATTTGATGAATTGGCAGCGCGGGTTAATGAAAGAAACCTATTTTCAAATAAAACCTTTCAAAAACCGATGATTCAGAGGAAGTCCCTTCCTTCTTCAGTGGTTAAAAAAGTCAATGAAGGATGCTTAAAAACCGCCACTTTCTTTTATCTCCTTGATCAGTATTTCTGTTAGTGTGATGCGAGCTTGCAATCAATGCAAGATAAGACGCAGCAAGAAGATGCAGCTCTTGACAGACCATTCCTTTGCATTATCAAAAAATAGAGAAAAGAGTGAACTAGCAAGAAGGGGCGATGAAGGTGTCTGTGAGTATGGTTCTTGAAGTATTGAAGATTGGAAGTGTAGTGATGGATGTTTTGACTATTTGAAAGGGTTTTGTGGTGAAGGTGTATTGGGTTTGTTTAATTAACACCTTAATTTATTAGATATGTTCTTGGTAACAATTTATAAATATTTAAAGAAAGAATTTAAATTTTAAGGTAGTTGTTTCGCGACAATACTATAATAGCAAAAAGTTAATGCTAGAGTACATAGAACAGACAATAAGGATTCATAATTCATAAGCCCAAAACTTTTTGCTGTTTATGTACCGATTCTACTTAATCCCGTGCTCGTTTGACAAATCTGGCAACATTGTAAAATTGAATATTTTTGACGTGATAACGTCTTATAAATCGATGAAGCCGGCTGCACTCTCGAAAAAACATGACTCATCTGAGGCGTTCCATTTAAGGCTTGAAGTGCAAGCGAGAGCGCGGAACGAGCAAGGAGCTAAGGAGGAACAGCTAGGCTAGAAAAGCAGGAGTGGGGGTGTCTCCAGTCAGGACAGGCATTTCCCCTCCAGCCGCCATCGTGTAAAGACATTTCTTTTTATTATTAACAGTGATAAAAAACAAGTTTGATTTTCTTTATATATTTTTTGTTTTTTATTAAAAGTGTGTGTAGGAAAGCCGAATCAATTATTAGAGAGGCGTTAAATGACAGTGGAGGAAAATTTATGAAATATATTTGACTAATTCTTTAATGATGGACTTTAATGAATCACACTCGAATATTTTCTCTTCATTAAATAACCATATTTTAAATAATCTCCCAATGGAAAACCATATAGTATTACTAATTAAAAGTATTTCAAAATATTATTTTAAAATAAGATTACACTATATAACAAAAAGAGTTATGTAGACAAAAGTAAATCGAAAAGAATATTTTTTAACAAGTTAACCCATTTTCAAGGATATTAAATATAATTAATCGTTTCAACTTTTTCTTACAATCGTACCTGATTTAAAAACTATATTTTTGGTATTTCTATAATATATATTTAAATTTTTTTATTTGTTTTATAACTTAATTAATTCTTATTCTTTGAATTGTGTAAAAAAAAAAATCGGTTGTCTGTAAAGTCGGTTTACTGACGATAGTTGAACGTGACAACGTCATAAGAAAATACTGATGGAATGGTATTTTCTTATGACGTTGTCACGTTCAACTATCGTCAGTAAACCGACTTTACAGACAACCGATTTTTTTTATATTAAAATGACAAATAAAATACATTTTAAAAGTTAAAAAATTTCTATAAAAATCGTTTTGTTATTTTTTAACAAATGTAATCAACGCCACTTATGAAAATTATAATTTTGAAAAAAATCTAGCATGCGCGATTTATACATCTTTCGCTGGTTAAATAAATGCGCTGTTGCCAAATTGTTTTTAGTGTAAATTTTTTTTATACATTGTTCATTATTTATTCATTTTTATCTCAGAAACTGTGTTGTAACTATGAATCAAAATTGTCTTAAAATATGTATTGGTTATTGTTTAATGTTGGTTTAGTTTTTTATAAAAATGGTAAGAAGGGTTTCTTAATTATAATTAAATATGTTTGTAAATTTTTCAATATCCAGTATAGTGCAAGGTATAAGAGTATGAAAAACTCTATTTTTGAAATTTAATTTTAATTGTTCATAAATTTTGTTTTGCCACCAATCGATGCAGAAGTATTTAAATAATAATCTGACTAAATTTCAAAAAAAATCCTAAGAAAATACATTTGGCGGAACAACTACCTTAAGGTCAAAATCCAGATTTAAGTAGAAAATATTTTTACATTGTATATCAGATATTTTTTTTGAAAAATAGATGGATTCATGAAGAGAAACAAGGAGGTTGTCCTCTGCTTGATCCAAATAAACATACCCACTTATATATCAAACAAATACAGTCGACTCTCGATAATTCGAAATCCAAGGGACTACAAGAAAAATTCGAATTATCATGAGGAAAGAAAAAATTCGAATTATTAAGTTTTTATTATATTTTTGAAAATTTATATGAGCTTACATAGATTTTATATATTATAGTCTCAAGTAAAAAAGTAAAAATAATGAAAACGACAAAAAAGAACAAAAAAAAAATACATATGTATTAACTGAGAAGTTTTTTGTTTTGCTGAGAGTAGCAGAGTTGTTGATTCACAAAGAGAAACAAAGAGGTTGTCCCCCGCCTGATGCAAACAAACATACACACATATATATCAATTATATATCTGTATATATATTATTTATTTGTTTGAGACTTTTATTTATTTATAATTAAAAAGACTGATGATGAAGGCCAAGCCTTCGAAACTATAGTCACAAACAAATAAACAATATATATACAGATATATAATCTCGATATACCGGGTGAGTTTTTTATCTTGAGACAGTCTTATAACTCAAAAACAGTGGATTATATGAAAAAAAGTTTCAAATAAAAGTTCATTTATATCAGGGGGAAATTAATCTACGCTATTGTTTGTCGACCTAGAACAAGCCTTCATGGATATTTCGAAGTCAACTTCTGTTTTTTAAATGGAAACCTATATGTTTCTGTACATATTCTGAATCTACAAAAAAAACTGAACAGCTTTTATAAAAACTATTTTTTATACGACATCAAATAATAAAAAATATTAAATCAATTAGATCTCAAAAAAATTCTAATAATTATTTTGAACAATTATTAAACTTAATTATCAAATAATAATAATCAAATAATTAATTACTAAATAAATATTTTTTTTTTTTTTTTTTTTTTTTTTTTTGCTTTTCGGCCCTTCTAGCCATAAGCCTAATTACGATACTAGATATATTTTTTTTAAAATTTGTCTCTACCCCCGGGGGTCAGATTTTGGCTGGCTGCCTCGAGTCGGATTCGAACCCGGGTCTCCTGGTTAGCTCGCTGTCACGCTACCGACATAAATATTTATTAAATCGAAAAATCACAACAATGAAAATAAGTGTTTATAATGATATTAAAACTTCGTTATATTCAGATTTAAGAGATTATTTTCTACTTAATAGCACTATTTAAAAGTCTTGAGTTTAAAAAGGTTTATTTCTCGTATCAATCCAGTAGATAGTTATATTATTGTATTACCATAATAAAAATGGAGCATTTTTTGTTCAAGACAGAATTGAAATGGTCTTAATTTATGCGGTGAATGTGGAAGAAGTGTTATGTGGGGCTGTCATTGAAATGGATGCCCAGCGTTTTCCTGACAGGGATACACCCTCACAAGCTTCATTTCATCCTGTTGTAAATTTGTTAAAAAAAAAAGAAAAAGGCTATGAAGAAACTTAAAATGGTCAAAATAATGAAATTGGAACTGGAATTCATCCAGAAGACTTTGAGATACACTCTGGAATACGTCACAGAACATTGTCGCAAAATTATTAAATTATTTATTTAATAATTAAATATTTGATAATTAAGTTGAATGATTATTAAAAATAATTATTAAGATTTTTTCTTTGAGATCTGATTGATTTAATATTTTTTTTTATTTGATGTCTTATAAAAAAATAGTTCTAATAAAAGTTGTTCAATTTTTTTTGTAGATTCAGAATATGTACAGAAACATATAGGTTTCCATTTAAAAAACAGAAGTTGACTTCGAAATACCCATAAAAGCTTGTTCTAGGTCGACAAACAATAGCGTAGTTTAATTTCCCCCCTGATATAAATAAACTTTTATTTGAAACTTTTTTTCATATAATGCACTGTTTTTGAGTTATAAGACTGTTTCAAGATAAAAAAACTCACCCGGTATATGTGTATGTTTATTTGCACCAAGCAGAGGACAACCTCTTTGCTTCTCTATATGTATTAACATTGAAATAGATAATAACATAACTAATGAAAAAAATTAAGAATAGTTTTTTGCTAGGAAAAATTCGAATTCTAAAGAGGGGAAGTGGCCTAGTTCGAATTATAGAACGTTCTCTCCCCTTCTTGTTACGAAAAAGATTTCGAGTTATCGAGCGTATCAGAATACACAGAATTTTTTCGATTTAACAGCTGAAGAGTTCGAATTATCGAGAGTTACTGTATATATTTATTATTTATTTGGTTGAGATGGATTTTTTTCAAAAATAGAACTCAAGGTATAAACAAAATATTTAAAGAAAGAATTTAAATTTTACGGTCAAAATCCAGATTTAAGTAGAAAATATTTTTGCATATCAGAGTGCTCCATCCCCTTAGGAGTTGAACCCGAGTAGTAACACGCTTGCCGGTCTTGTTCGTTCGACACCCTCGAGACAAAAACACACCCTGTACCCTGACATGCAATATATTTAAAGCTAAAAATCCTTTACTCCATTCAACTCGAACGGATAAAGTAAAATTCATTCAAGCTGAAAAAAGTTTTCAGTGACGGACCATTCAATAAAATAATTAACCCGAAGATTTGAATATCTTTTTTGAAAAATAGATGGATTCTTTTCAAAAATACAACTCACGGAATAAACAAAATATATCAAGAAATAATTTAAATTTTAAAGTCAAAATCCAGATTCAAATAGAAAATATTGCTACATTTGTCTTGAGGGTTGAACTAACAAGACCGGCAAGCGTGTTAGTATTCGGGTTTAACTCCTGAGGAGATGGAACCCTCTGATATGCAATGTAAAAATATTTTCGACTTAAATCTGGATTTTGACAGTAAAATTTAAATTCTAGTATTTGGTTTATAACGTGAGTTGTATTTTTGAAAAGAATCAATCTATTTTTTAAAAAAAGATACTCAAATCTTCTAGTTAATTATTTTAATTTTTAATTAATTTTCTATTTAATACCTACATGGGTAATGTAAAGTGTTTTTTAATGTAAAGTGTGATGAAGAACCTAACAAATATTAATTTATCCCCGAAAACATAAAATTATATATAGTGAGTAATGAAAAGGAGGGCTGGACATCGCCTCGATTTGTTAGCATGGAACAATACCATCTACCCACTAATAGTTCATGACAAATAAAATTTATTAAAATTAAAAAATTTAAAAGCCACTACATAGTCCAGGAGGTGCAGCCACCTGGCCAACAAGATGCCCGCCGAGAGCGGCCTTCGCAGCTGGTTGTAAATAAAGGATTTCAGGCAAAGCCTTTAGTCTATTTCTCTTGTTGATTCAAAATCATGCCTATATTTAAAATAATCTTTCGAATGATACCTACTGAGCTCCCCCACAGTTGCCATTTAATTCGGCATTAGCTTGTACAAGTGGGGTATAAAGATCTACCAGATTTTGAAGAGGTATAAAAAATGAAAAAATTGAATATATTTTTGAAAAGAACATAATTTTTTTTTTTAATGTATTTTAAGCATTATATCAGACAAAAAAAGGGGGGGGAGGGAGGATCAAAAATGAAAATTCTAGCCCTTTCTACCAAACTCAAGCAAATTTTGTATACATATACTGTGGGCCTCCAGAAGGCTAGAAATGCAAAAACTAACCTCCCGAAATAGGGGGGGGAGGGTCAAAAATGAAAATTCTAGCCCTTTGGACCAAACTCAAGAAAATTTTGTATATATATTCTGTGGACCCCCAGAAGGCTAGAAATGCCAAAACTAACCACCCAAAATGGGGTGAGGGTCAAAAATGAAAATTCTAGTCCTTTGGACCAAACTCAAGAAAATTTTGTATACATATTCTGTGGACCCCCAGAAGGCTAGAAATGCAAAAACTAACCACCCAAAATGGGGTGAGGGTCAAGAATGAAAATTCTAGTCCTTTGGACCAAACTCAAGAAAATTTTGTATACATATTCTGTGGACCCCCAGAAGGCTAGAAATGCAAAAACTAACCTCCCGAAATAGAGGGGGGGGGGGTCAAAAATGAAAATTCTAGCCCTTTGGACCAAACTCAAGAAAAATTTTGTATACATATTCTGTGGACCCCCAGAAGGCTAGAAATGCAAAAACTAACCACCCAAAATGGGGTGAGGGTCAAGAATGAAAATTCTAGTCCTTTGTACCAAACTCAAGAAAATTTTGTATACATATTCTGTGGACCCCCAGAAGGCTAGAAATGCAAAAACTAACCACCCAAAATGAAGGGAGGGTCAAATATGAAAATTCTAGCTATTTCGACCAAACTCAACAAAATTTTGTATACATATAGTTTGGCCGAAAGGGCTAGAATTTTCATTTTGTCTGATATAATGTTTAAAACACATTTAAAATAAATTGACACTTTCTGATGTGGCCATCCACTTGACTTTACCATACACTTCTGGTTGAGTTTGATAGAAGAGCTTAGATTTTCATTTTTTGCCCCCCCCCCCCCCCATTTTGGGCTGTTAGATTTTGAATTTTTAGTCTTCTGGTAGCCCACTGATTATGTATACAAAATTTGGTTGAATATGCTCAAATGGACTAGATTTTTATTTTTTGATTCCCCCCCCTACCTAATTTTGGCGCCAGAAAAAAAAACATTTTCGTTATTATGTGTTCATTTTATAGTATATTTCATTTTTCTTGTTTTTTTTAGTTTGAAAATATTATAATTTTAAATTTAAACCCCCCCCCCCCCCTTAATTTTGGGTCGATATGCCCTAATCAGCTCTTATTCTCAATGCGCCGAAACTACATATGAAATTTGATTTTGATATTCCCACTAGTTTTTGAACTAAGCTCGTCCACAAAATTTGGTAACGCACAGACTAAGAGACATTTTGACAAAACAGTTATTATCTCGAAAAATATCATTTTTTCGATGTTCACTTATTTGAGCTTTTTTGTAGACCGAAATGCCATGGTTTCGCCCAATTTTTTTAACCAAAATAGTTTCAGCCATTTTTGAGATATTTAGAAAAAAAAGAAACAATAAAAGAAAACACTTTTTTCATGCACGATTACAATACTTGACCATACTCTGTATGGTAAAGTAAAAAATATTTTATGTTCTTCTCAAAAATATATTCAGTTTTTTACTAGATAATTTTTTTCATTTTTTTATACCTCCTCAAAATGTGGTAGATCTTTATGCCCCACCCTGTATAAATACAGGGTGGCGCAGATGGATCGGGTGGTTTTTAAAATACTTGGTGGTGGTTTTGAAGTGGACTGTACGTCTGGAGTGGGGGAGCCAGGGGTTCGGCGGTCTTCGTGCTGTGGTGGGGGGACGGGAAGTTTCTGTTGCAGCCTGCTCCCTTTCATTTTCAAAAAAGTAAGGCCCAATTATCCCTACCTTAGAAACCCCACACCAAATCGTCACTTTGTCACTATGGAGAGGCCGTTGGTGTAGGTTTCTTGGGTTAGTGTCGGCCCAGTAACGACAATTTTGCTTGTTGACGTAGCCGTTAATGTGAAAGTGAGCCTCGTCAGACATCATGATAATCAGGTTTTCATCTTCCAATAACTCCAACATCCGTTGGCTAGACTGAAGCCTTTGAAGATGGTCTGTTGGGAGAATCTTCTGGACCACCATGATTTTATAGGGGTGGAATTTCAGTTCTTTGTTAAGTATCCTTTGAAGGCTCCGACATGACATTCCAAGAGCTTGAGCACGATGTCTCGTTGATCGACGTGGGCTCGTAATGACATCGCGTCTCACACGCTCCACGTTCTCAGGCGTTCTTATTGTTTGAGATCTAGTCCATTTTGGAGCACATGAACCAGTAGTGCGGAAATTATGCACCCAACTCAATATCGTATCTCGCTTAGGAACACTACCGCGAGGTGGGATGTTGAAACGCCGGCGAAAGGCACGCGTCACAGCAACAATTGACTCGTTATTGCGTATAAACTCTTCCACTGCGAAAACACGATGCTCAACGGACCACGTAGCCATCGCGAATGACTGCCAGTCTGCAACTGAAACTTCCCGTCCCCCCCACCACAGCACGAAGACCGCCGAACCCCTGGCTCCCCCACTCCAGACGTACAGTCCACTTCAAAACCACCCGATCCATCTGCGCCACCCTGTATAAATGGTCCTAGACAGTTCTTCACATATTTCAAGGGTTTGCAGCCTAGACGTTCCACTGGAAATAAGTCGAGAGCTAGCCCATCTTCATTTGATTGACGGCACTAATTGTCTCATGTTTCTGTACCCCCATTTAATTTAAGAGATTTAAATTTAGACATTTAAGAGTTTACATTGGAGCGAATATATCAATGTTATTATCAACGCATCAGAAACCCAACACGCAAGTATCGATTCATCGGAGTATACAAATATCGGTGTTCACGACGGATTTATTTATTGATCTATTTATTTATCCCTAAATCAATGAGAATTTGATATTAACTAACAAAGAATCTGTATCGTTTACTCCTAAACGAAAAATAATTTTTTAACTTTAATATCGATTAAATTAAAAAGTAATTGAAAACAAACCATACCTTGTTCAATTCCTAATATTTCACTTGTAGTTTTATCTAAAAAAAGAAATATATTGATAATTATATACTTGTTTCTAGATTTATTATTTGTTTTAAAATAAAATACCTCCTGTTATATCCTTCTCTAGATAATCGTCTAGATAATTGTTTTCATTTTCAATTTGTTCTTTTTGATTCTCAGCCAAATCTGGTACTGAAAAAAAAAATAATTAACATTCATTATTTAATAAAAATCAACTTTATTATCATTTTCTTTATTGTTATTAAAAAACTTATATTCACAAAAGCATCAATTTTTAACAAAACATGTTTCGAGCATCTTTATTTGCTCATTTTCAGTGTTTTTTCCCTTCAAAATATATAAATAAGTGTAATCAAGGAGGGGGTTTCGTGGCGAAAGAGAAGTATGCTTCAGACGTGGAAAAATCTAGAGCCGGCACTGATCACACAATTACTTAATTATAGCTATTTATTAAAAAAGAGTAAATAAAATTGCAAGGTAGGTTTCACATAAATGAAACAAATAGACAAATCAGAGGTGTATAAATTGACCTGTGACAATTGTGACGCTTTTTATATAGGTCAGACTGGGTGTTCCTCCAGAAAACGTTACTCTGAACATGAAAGTGCCCTTAAGGACGTTCCCTAATATAGCTCAGATGCAGTTCGCTCTTTCCCCTATTATCACAGAAAGGAAAAAATATTTTCACTGCTCCGTTTCTTGGATCTGGCAATATTGCATTCTTACCGACGCTAAAAGACAAAGAATCAAAAAACACTTCATGAAACAGCTCAATGCGAAATTCCAGATGAGAACAGTAGGTATAAGATTGAGATTGAGTAAGATTGAGAGAATTAGCTAAAAATCTCAAATGCACCAGCTGCAGAAGTTTTTTTTTTGATATGGAAAAATTGAGTGATTTTAGTGCGACGTTGCCAAGTCGCCATCACTTGCCATCCCATGAGAGAAAAAATGAAAACCATCAAAAGTACCTAACTTTTAACATTTTTCATACAAAACGAATACCGCTTGATACAATTATTTTAACAAGAAAATATTTATTATATCTTCAGTTAAAGATTCTCAGTTTTTCAAAATAATATCAAGAAAATTACGATTGTTAATTATTGAAACAGTCGCTTTAACATCAATCGGGATAGGGTTCGGGTGTTAAATATGCAAATTTCAATGGTCAATATTTACAAATTTAGTCCCGCAAGGACTATTGAAAAAATTTCTACGTATAAAGGACACTTATAAATATGTGTATTCAAAGTTTTAAAAGGGTTGCAAGAAAATCGATTTATTAGGGAACGTCCTTAAGAGAGTAAGACTAATTTGAATGTATTTGTTTCCTTATAGACTATGAAGAACCTGGAATAAATCAGCGAAAAGTCGCTATTGATCGTTTAATATAACACTTAGTATTATTATTCCTTTTTCTCTGAAAAATTGATATATTTAATAATAATAATAAAGTGAAAGATTGAAAAAATTTAATAATAAATGTTTAAATTATCATTTAAATACCTTCTGTTGTTGCTGCTATTGATGAATCGGGTTTATTTAATTCTTCATTACTTTCTTTTTGAGCAATCATACTATTAGCTTTTTCACTAGTTAAAGTAGATTTGGTTTTTTTATTTGAAATATCGCTATTACATTTTGGAGAAGATGCCTGAAGTGGATTAAAATGTATCTGTCTGGGAGGGGAAATTCGGGATTTGGGATTTGAAATATCACTAGTACATTGGACATTTGAAATATCACTAGTACATTTGACATTTGGAGAAGATCCTTGGAGTGGAATAGAATTTAATTTTCTGGGTGGGGAAATTTGTGAAACGTAAGAAGTAAATTTGTTATTTGATAAGGGATAACTGGGTTTTTGAAATGTTTTATAATTTGTTTCCTTAGTAAGATCTTTTTCTAAGGCAGACTCTTCCAATTTCTTTGTATTGTTTTTTTCAATACGCTTTCTTTTTGGTAGGCAATTATTTATAACTTCATTTTCTATAGAGCTTTTTCTTTTTCTAGTTGGGGAATTGATGCTTATTTCATGGTCGTTATTATCATTGCTTTCAGAATTTTCAGTTTGATCAGATCTATCTCTTCTATTACTATTTTCTCGAACTGTTCTTTCGTTGTCTTCCTTCCTTTTAGAATGAGCAAGTTCTTTGCCTAAGTTTCTTTCGTTTATAGAAATTGAACATTTGCCGTTTATTTGCCGTTTAGTGTTTGGCGAATTGTTCGGTTTATTTTTATTATCATTTTCTTTTTTCTTGTTATATAAAGAAAGTTGATTTTTCATTTCATTTTCCGCTAAATGATTTGTGGTATTTAAAGTATTTTCTCTACTTGAAAAAAGATACAGATTTTGTTTTGACATTAATTTTCTCTTGGTTTTAATCATTTTCTTCTCGCCATTTTTAGGTTTACTCTTTTGTTTTGGTATTTGAGGCTCCTTGCTCGAGTCATGCACACGGCAGTTGTTACGATCTTGGTCAGTATTCAATACATCTCGTCTCAAAGGTACAATTTCATAATTTGTTACACTGGATTGATTGGGTATTATGTTGTGTGTATGGATGTCAGAAACAGCTTTATGAGACATATTGTGACTGTACTGTTTTATTCTCAGCGCTATTTTATTCTGTGGTAATAAATTGTTCTCCGAAAAAGAGCTATTTTCTGAATTTGGTGATGTTGTCATGAATAAATAGTGGTTCAAAAACTCAGAAAGACGACAATAAATTCTCATTTCTTGATCTGTTTGAAATTAAAATATTTTTAGTCAGATGAATGGTATAAAAATTAAATAAAAATAAACTTATTAGAGCTTGGAAGATTTTAGGTCCGGGACCCATGATAAAATTAGAAAATAAAATAAAATTCTCTACTAATCTCTTTAGGCCACAATTTCAGAAGCGAGCCAGGCCCGATTCTAAAACTGGGCAAAATGGGCACATGGCCAGGGGCGCAAGGGTTTTGGAGTGTAAAGGGGGCTTAAGGACGTTCCCTAATATAGCTCCCTACTCTCACATGCGCAGAAAGGCAAAAATATTTCAACTGCGATGTTTCTTGGATCTGGCAACATTGTATTCTTACCGACGCTAAAAGACAAAGAATAAAAAATACACTTCATGAAACAGCTCAATGCGAAATTCCAGATGAGAACAGTAGGTATAGTAAGGTTGAGAGAATTAGCTAAAAATCTCAAATGCAGAAGCTGCAGAAGTTTTTTAGGTATGGAAAAATTGAGTGATTTTAGTGCGACATTGCCAAGTCGCCATCTCTCACTTGCCATGCCATGAGAGAAAAAAACGAAAACCATCAAAAGTACCTAACTTTTAACATTTTTCATATAAAACGAATACCGCTTGATACAATTATTTTAACAGGAAAATATTTGTTATATCTTCAGTTAATGATTCTCAGTTATTCAAAATAATTTCAAGAAAATTACGATTGTTATTTAATGAAACAGTCGCTTTGACATCAATCGGGATAGGGTTCGCGTGTTAAATATGCAAATATCAATTGTCAATATTTATAAATTTAGTGCCGCAAGGACTATTGAAAAAAATTTCTATGTATAAAGGACACTTATAAATATGTGTATTCAAAGTTTTAAAAGGATTACAAGAAAATCGATTTATTAGGGAACGTCCTTAAGGGTTTTGGAGCGTAAAGGGGGCGCAAGAGAATAGAGAAGATTGGGGGGGGCTCCTGTTTAATTTGCCCATAGCGCCACGAGGTTTAAAAACGGGCCTGAAGCGAGCTCAGCCTTAACCATGAAAACTCAAATCGAATAGTTCGATATCAAAAGATCATTAACAGTGACTCGAGTAACATTTATTATCAACTGAGGATAGCTTCTGAAATGGGAGCCGAAACGTTATGAAATAGTAGAAAATTCATTTCCTGATTTGACCATGATCGGTTTATATCTTAAAAATTTTCCAAATCATTTAACAGAGTGCCAAAAAATAAACTTACCATTAAAATTAATTGTACTAGGACTTGTTTGTGGTGGAAATCGATTAGTATTAAACGTTGTGACTGTTTTGGCTGAATCAATTAATCCTTCCATATTATCGCCTGTATTAATAAACTATAAATGATGTTAATGAATGTTTATCGAGATTTTAAACAATATATTATTAGCAAGTTCATAAAAGGAGGAAGAAAAAGAGGAGTTGCATGGAAATGCAATGAGAATTAAATAGAGGAAGTAACGCAAATAAAATAATTAGGATAGTATTTTACATGTATAAATACAAGAAGTGAACAAAGTACAAAAAGCAAGGATGTTTAGGACCATAAGAAGAGACTGAGGAATAATATAGAGAGGAAGAATACATGGTATAAGAAGGATAATAAAAGTATAGGAAAGTAGTACAATCTATAGCCTTGTATGGGGAAAAGATTTGGAGATGGGTAGAGATGATTGTTTATAAATATTTTTTTTTCTTTATTTTTGTTGCCGGTTGCATTATTATTCGTCTGATATGAACCCTTAGAAAATCTATGGGAGTTCACGAAACGGGAGATCGCCAAAGAAATAATCACCTCCAAGGGGATATTGATAGAAACCCTTATTGGAGTGTGGCATCACAGCCCCAATCTCCAAATCAACGCAAAATTAGGTATAAAAAGGATGCCTGGTTTTGATTAATTTCAATTTAGAAAAACTGCACTCACCACTGGCCACAGACACAGGAAGAGTAAGCAACGCCCATTTTATAGTTACTAAATTAGGCACGCTATCTACTAGGCCATTTTCACGGATGTAGTTTAAAACTTCTTGTGGCGCACTGTTTTTCGGTTTCAATTTTGATGCCACCGATTGCCGCCCTCTAATACGAGACCCCTAGGAGGTCGCCTATATGGACAGGCCGGCCCTCTTTTTAGCTCAATTAGAACGCGAGTTATAACTAAAAAACTAAGACTATATTATGTTTTTATCTATGCTGATGAAGAAAAGATGGCTGTCCAAAAATTTTTAAATTAGGAAAGAGAGGAATTCAGCCAATAAAGGAAGCCTCTGTCGAATAAAAACTCCCAATTGTAGAAAATAGTTTCGGCTTTAATTATATAATGGTATCCTCAGTTTTAATGAGCTGTAATGCGCATAAAATTATATAAAAAAATAAATAATTAGTTCTTAGAATATGTATTTGCAAACTCAATACATTGATTACAGGCAGAGTTTTTATGTATTATTAAACACACAATTATATATAACATATAAAATGTGTACATAATTAATAGAGATCTTGGTGTTGGTGCAAGGTGAAACATCTTTAATAAAAATAAATAAATATTATATGAAATATTCATTTACTATGAGTCAAGATTT
Source organism: Forficula auricularia (assembly GCA_024734495.1). Taxonomy (NCBI): domain Eukaryota; kingdom Metazoa; phylum Arthropoda; class Insecta; order Dermaptera; family Forficulidae; genus Forficula; species Forficula auricularia. The sequence goes on along the minus strand of JALMQS010000323.1, from coordinate 110,941 downwards.
CCAGGTCACTTGTTTCACATTAAAATTAAAAAAATAAAAGACGAAAATTTTTTCAATATATATATTTCGAGCTGTAAGCTCATCTTCAGGAAAATACAGATTTATATTTATATATATAATTATATTTTTTTAATTTTAATGTGAAACAAGTGGCCTAGAAATCTTACTCATAGTAAATGAATATTTCATATAATATTTATTTACTTTTATCTTTATAAAATGTGTACATCGGTCTAAGTATGCTCACTACTTATATGGCGCAGTCTCAAAAGTGAATAAAAAAAATGGGTGAGCCTCATCCACATAAGCTCACGGGGAAGTGAACCTTTAATTTTAAAACCCAACAACTCTCTTGGCCTCTTCAGAGGAAGAAATAATCCAACTCTTAGAACGCCTCGAAACAGTGGGCAAAGAATATGGGCTCATTCTCAACAAGAAGAAGACCAAATTAATGATCGTAGACAGGGCAAACAACAACAGGCCGGACATTAAACAACTTGCTAGTTATAAGGTGGTCGACCACTTCGTATACTTGGGATCCATGATTACCAACAAAGGAGGATATGATGGAGACATTAACCGACGGCTACAACTTGGGAGTTTGGCAATGGTCAGACTGACCAAGATCTGGTAGGACAAAAACATAACAACTAATACAAAAGTCATTATTGTCAAGACTCTCGTTTTCCCTGTCGCACTCTATGCCTCCGAAACATGGACCCTAAAGAAGAACAACTGCCTTCGAAATGTGGTGTTGGAGGAGAATGTTGAGAATCCCGTGGATGGCTCACCGAACTAATAAGTCAATTATAGAGGAAGTCCACGCAGACCGGCGTCTCTCTGGGATGGTACTCGAGAGAGTGATCAAGTACTTCGGCCACCTCACCCGCTCAGATAGAGGCTTGGAAGGGATCATCGTGCAGGGCAAGGTGGAAGGCAAAAGAAGAAGAGGCAGAACACCAGCAAGATGGACGGAACAAATAAAGGCCTAACTTGGTATTACGCTCCATGCTGCAATGGCGATGGCCAGAAACAGACAACGCTGGCTGGCGCCCTGCAATTGGGAAGACTAGGGCTCTTAGAATATGGAAGAAATGTAAAGAGGATTACGACGTTGAAGAAGAATAGCTCATGACAAATAAAATTTATTTAAATTAAGAAATTTAAATTATTATTTTAAAATCAAGGCTTGTCTCTTATTTCCCCTCTATAAGGTTATTTCCCCTTTATTGTAACAAAAAGTTCAAACAGATAAGTCGCTAAAGAAGTTTCACTTCAAAAATTTCTTAAAACTGTTTCTACAATTGGGCGTTTTTATTCGACAGTCTTCCTTTACTGGCTAAATTCCTCTCTTTCCTAATTTATATGTTTTTATTTATGTTTATTATCCTTTATCCACCTAGTTTTAGTTTTTTGCTTTAAGGTAGTTGTTCCGCCATATGGGTTTTCTTAGGATTTTTTTGAAATTTAGACAGATTATTAGTTAAATACTTCTGCATCGATTGGTGGTAAAACGAAATTGATGAACAATATAGTTCCGGAGATATTAAATTTCAAAAATAGAGTTTTTCAGACTCTTATACCTTGAACTATACGGGATATCGGAAAATTTACATACATATTTAATTTTAATTAAGAAACCCTTCTTACTATTTTTATAAAAAACTATACCAACATTAAACAATAACCAATACATATTTTAAGACAATTTTGATTCATAGTTACAACACAGTTTCTGAGATAATAATGAAAAATGTATAAAAAAAATTTAGACTAAAAACAATTTGGCAACAGCGCATTTATTTAACCAGCGAAAGATGTATAAAGCGCGCATGTGCTATATTTTTTCAAAATTATAATTTTGATAAGGTGTAACGTAGGGGTTGATTACATTTGTTAACAAATAACAAAACGATTTTTATAGAAATAAATCGACCTTTAAAATGTATTTTATCTGTCATTTTAATTTAAAAATATTCAATCTCTTACAATGGTGCCAGATTTGTCAAACGAGCACGGGATTGGCTAGAATCGGTATATAAGCAGCAAAAAATTTTGGGCTTATGAATTATGAATGAATCCTTATTGTCTGTTCTATATACTCTAGCATTAACTTTTTGATAGTATTGTCGCGAAACAACTACCTTAAATCGAATTTTAATTGAGATAAAAGCAAGCGGTAATTTGAAAATCAAATAGGGAGCTATTTTCTATTACGTCAACAAAATATTTAATTTCAAATATTGCTGTTTCATATCTAATGGGACTCGAAAATTGGTCAAAATGGCCTTTTTTGTCGTTTAAAGTTATAAAACTCTACTGGAATCCATTGGTAAATTTACGGATACAAATTTTTGTTTAATTTTTGTTGAGCAGTGTTATATAGAGCGAATATTATTGTTAAAAGAAAAAAGAAATATGTTGGGTTGTAAAAATTAATCAATGCATAACATATTATATAATAATACCTTCATATTTATTATTCTTATAATCCAGTTTGGTTCTAATATTGGTATGTCTTCATTTCTTTTTAAAATTAAGTGAACCCCAATTAAATTGGAATGATCATAAATTTGTAAAAAAAGTATATAAGAATTCGGGGGAAGATCGTTATATGCAACCTAGAAATTAATAAATATATATTAATAGTTGAATTAATCTGTAAATTATAAATATTAAAATGTAAAAAAATACATATCTTTTAAAAAACAGTCCTAAGAACGTTTATTTTAAATCCAAACGTTTCGGGAGAGTTTCTCCCTTTATCAATGGATTTTTGATTTAAAAAAAGAAAAAAAGTTGCTTTTACTATGTTTTTAAAAGAAACAGTCAGAGAGAGTGTTGCTTTTAAAATCATAGTAAAAGCAACTTTTACTTTACCATACAGGGTATGGTCAAGTATTGTAATCGTGCATGAAAAAAGTGGTTTTTCCTTCTTTTTTTCGAAATATCTTAAAAACGGCTGAAACTATTTTGATTAAAAAAATTGAGCGAAACCATGGCATTTCGGTCCACAAAAAAGCCCTAATAAGTGAACATCGAAAAAATTATATTTTTCGAGATAATAATTGTTTTGTCAAAATGTCTGTTAGTCTGTCTGTTACCAAATTTTTGTGGACGAGTCAAAAATTAGTGTGAATATCAAAACCAAATTTCACACGTGGTCCATTGAGATTAAGAGCTGATTAGATTTTGGGGCATATCGACCCAAAGTTGAGAGGGGGTTAAAAATTAAAAATCTAGGCCATTTGAACAAATTCAACCAAATTTTGTATACATAATGAGTGGGACCCCAGAAGTCTAAAAATGCAAAAACTAACCACCCAAAATGGGGGGGGGGAGAGGTGTATGGTCAAAAAATGAAAATATAGGCTCTTGTAGCAAACTCAACCAAATTTAGTCTGTGCGTTACCAAATTTTTGTGGACAAGCTAGCTCAAAAACTAGTATGAATATCGAAACCAAATTTCACAGGTAGTTTTGGTGCATTAAGATTAAGAGCTGATTAGATTTTGGTGCATATCGACCCAAAATTAAGGGGGTGGAGGGGGTTAAAAATTAAAAATCTAGGCCATTTGAGCAAACTCAACCAAATTTTGTATACATAATCAGTGGGCCCAGAGTAATCTAAAAATGCAAAAACTAAACCCCTCCCCTACATGATTATAAATAATTTTATTAAATATTAAATATAAGTGAGGGGCCAGGTTGTATGGTAAAGTCAAGTGGATGGCCACAACAGAACACGTCAGCTTATTTTCTTTTTTCAAATTAAAATTCCTTTGATAAAGGGAGAAATTCTCCCTAAACGTTGGATTTAAAATAAATGTTCTTAAGATTGTTTTTTAATAGATTTGTATTTTTTTAATTATAAAAGAATTAAATTGAAAGTTTCTTTTTGTCGAGAGTAGCAGAATTTATATATACTAGTATTGAAGGAGACAATAAAAGAGTGTGTCTTCTGCTTGAATTATACATTTTTAAATTTATTTATAACGAGACTATAGTTTCGGGAGCTTTTCCATCTTCACCAGTTATTAGTATGAGAATTGATTCACAGGAATGTATACACATACATTAATTCCTGTGAATCAATTGTAATAGACTGATGAAGGGGACAAGGCTCTCGAAACTATAGTCTCGTTATAAATAAATTAAAAATTTATAATTCCAGCAGAAGACACACTGTTTTGTTGTCTCCTTCAATATAAAATAATCAATAAATAATTATTTCTTATTAAAATGTATTATGAAAAATTATGTAAACACATATTGTATTATAAATTAATACAGTTGCTTATAAAAAACAATCATGAACGTTTATTAAAGATCCAAACGTTTCGGGAGAATTTTTCTCAAAATGTTTGAATCTTTAATAAATAAATAGTGAGTTTTCAATAGAGTTTTATTAATTTGTTATATTAGTATCTAGGAAGAATTTTCAGCGCTATGTATTTAAAAAAAGTTAAAAGATACATTTTCAGATTAAAAAAAAAATTACCAATTTTCCTTGACTAATACTTCTTATAATTGCATAAATATTATTATTTTTTGATTTTAATTGATTTAAATTTTTAAAAACCAATTTATCTTTCTAAAAAGAATATAAAAAGAATAAAAATTATTTTGATGAAAAAAATCAATAAATATATATATATATTTAAAGCAGCATTACTTTATTGGGAATAAACCAAATTTTAGTATTCTCATTTGAAAGAAGAATTTCATATTCACACATTTCATTAAGTCCTTGAGTTCTTTTAATATTTATTTTGCTAAATACCAAGAAATCTTTTTCACATAAATTCTCTTCATTATATTGTTCTAATGCATTGGCAGAGAGTCGAATAAAAAATAAATTCCTTAGATGACCATCCGGCAGTACTAAAAAGAAAAAAGAATAAATAATTAGGAATTATGGTAATTTTAAAAAATAAATACAACGACTTATAAAAATTTAGTCTATGACACAAGGCAATGTGGTTAAATATTTTGAGCACTAAGCGACTTAGACTATGGTGGATAACTAATATATATTAAAATTACAACACTATCAACACTTAAAAAAAAGATGAGAAATAACATTTTACTTTAGTTAGATATTATTTTTAATAAGTAATACACCAAGAAGTTGCCTGCAATAAACGTATGTATCAGGAAAAAAAGAGTTTGGGTCCTAGTCGAAGGTACTTGAGACTTAAAGACTATAGTTTTCTTTAAATATTGAGTATCACTTACTACCTTGTGGGCTCATAAGTTAACCTCACAAATTTTCCCTCAGGAAATTTCTACATACTAAGACATTAAAGTACATCTTCATATACAGGGGTCGGCGCTCGAAGTGTTACCAATTAAAAATGTTGTAATTTTATCAATTTTTATTTATTTTATTTAAAAACTTCAGAATATCGTAAAAACATTTCAAATTTTAAGAAAAATATGTTATTGTTCGATGTAGCCACCTTTAGCGCGGATAATAGCATCGAGTCTGTCCGGGAAGGCTTCACACGCTGCACGAATGTGGTCTGATGGTATTTTGCGAAGAGCAATCTCTAAGGCGTTGACCCTCTGATATTTTTTAGTTGATACTTTGGCCTCAAGAATGGACCATATGGAAAAATCCATTGGGTTTAAGTCCGGGGAATATAGTGGCCATTGTTGTGAAGAAATGTAGCTGGGAACTTTTTCTTGTAAGAAACGTTGGGTTTCACGGGCTTTATGGGATGGTGACGAGTCTTGTTGAAACGTCCAATGGTTTCTACCGAATTGTTTACGTGCCCAAGGTAACAAAGCATCGTTTAAAATCTTTTCACGGTAGATGGTAACACTTCGAGCGCCGAACCCTATAATATAGTGTTATATAGGAATGGAAATAATTAATATACAGCAGTTCAGATTATCCATTCATAATCGAGTATTAAGAGCTGACAGGAGACTAATCTACATTCCAACTCATCGTACTGAGATCGCCAACAGATCTTTTGTCGTCAGCTTGGCTGGTTGTGGAATACATTGCCATCACATATCCGTACATCGCTTTCTTCATCATCTTTCCATCGCTCACTCAGGGTGTGTGTGTGTGTGTGGGGGGGGGGGAGAGAGACTGTGTTACTGGTTGATTCGTCTGCTGCTGCTGACTCTGGGTTGCTCTCTGGGTTGGGAGGTGTTGGCCTTGTTAAAGATTATATATTGAGAGAGACTTGCTCATTTACCTGATCAATTTCTGTATTTCTTTTTATCTGCTCTACGAGGTATTCACCTCACAGCATTATTATATTTTATAATAAATAAATAGATTTAAAATGTACATCGATCCCACAACCAGGAGGCATGGTTTTTAACGGCCAATAGGCCTCCACTCTCACCCAGGAGATGTGCCCAGATTTTATTTCGTTAGAATAAAAGCCAAGATAGCATCTATACAAAAGCAAAGAGCTATGACAGTTTAAAAAAAATGCAGAGAAATAGCTTGATGATGTTGAGAAATCGTCGAATTAATATTATCTTCTCATAAATATGGTCAAGAATATGATGCGCAACAATTAATAGAATAGGTAAACTAAAGAAATGCTGATTTTGTAAAAAGAAGAATAATTATGAAGCTCTAACACATGCGAATATATAAAATCGACTTTCGGAGATGATTGGTTCAATTGGATGGAGGAGAAGAAGCAAAAGATGAAAGAAGAAAGGTTTATTTACCAATGGAATTGACTTAAAATGATGTAATGATGTAAAGTTACTAATGTAGCACCTAGCCACCGAGTGATGCTCGGTAACTTTTTACTTCAGTTAAAAGCTATATATTAATCCCCGGACCCCCACCACTTCACCTCACATCTACTCCCAGCCCCGAAACCACTCCCCTCGCCCCCCCCCATGCCCCCCACCACTCGACCCTCCACATATTCCTCCACCATCACTTCCACCCTCGTCCCTTCACCCAGTTTTTGCATTTCTAGCCTTGTAGTGGCCTACAGATTATGTGTATATATGTATTTGTATAGGTATATAAATAAATACTGTATAATCATTTTTTTTAATTAAATAACAAATTGCCAAATTCTAATATAGAAAAAATACGTTTGTGGGATTTAAAACTCGATTTTTTAATCAATTAAATTGCCTAACTTTTAATATATATATATATATATATAAACATTTGTAATGATCTATTAGTGGAATTTAAAATTGAAAAACCAATTAATAATTAAAAGGAAATTGAATAAAAATGTAATTTTACATTTTTATTCAAACAACCACCTGTGAATAATTATTTCAATTAACAAAAAACCCATCAAAAACAACTTAGCCGAAGATGAGACCGTGACAGATCGAATCGCCAACACAAAACCTTCCTAACCCGTGAATTTCATCCAAATCGTTAGAGCCGTTTTCGAGAACCCGATTGGATATATATATATATACTACCGAGCAAAGAAATCGATGGTCTCGTCGGTGAAAAGTACATACTTCCAATCATCAATCGTCCAATCTTTGTGGTTACGAGCAAAATGAAGACGTCGTTGTCGATGTTCTCTGGACATTTTAGGACCAGTTGCAGGTTTCCTAACTGATAAATTGGCCTCCTTTAGTCTTAGAACTGTCCATTGGCTCACGTCCACATGGCTCACGTTTTTTAATCTCCTGTGTAGCTCAACTGCTGTCATGTGTGGATCCTTTAGAGAATTAAGGACAAGAAATCGGTCATCTTTCTCAGAAGTCGCACTTGTTCTTCCGGATCCTGGCATCCTTTTGAAAGCTCCAGTTTCTTCAAACCTCTCCTAACAGCTGACCTTTCCATTTTCAGTTGTCTAGCAACAAAACGCTGTATATGGCCAAATTTTAAGAGCCACAGCTTGGGCAGCCTTAACGGGAGTACTGTCCATTATAATGTTAAAAGTCGATGGAAATAATGGAAAAGAATCTTTGTCAATCAATAGAGTGTACATTTTTTGGTTATTTTAGGTCTAGATTAAACACGGCTTTGAACAAGCACACTTCTAAATTTCAATTATACATATTTAAATTTTAATATCAACCGTGGGTACTTGTGTATTAACGGCACCGCAGCTACAGATTTGGCAGTTTTTAAATTTCGCCAATCTACACCTAAAATTTTTGAGATAAATCATAAAATAGAATAAATCAGTTCCCCTCTGTCAAAAAATAACTTGAATAGGTTCGGTTTATGATCTCGGTTTGATTAGATACAAACAAACCTTGCGGTGGCGTTAATGTACCAGCATTTTTTATCTAATCAAACCGAGATCATAAACCGAACCTATTCAAGTTGTTTTTTGACAGAGAGGAACTGATTTATTCTATTTTATGATTTATCTCAAAAATTTTAGGTGTAGATTGGCGAAATATAAAAACCGCCAAGCTGTAGCTGCGGTGGCGTTAATACCTAAGTACCCAACCGTGTTTCAATTAATTTTATTTTATTTAATTTGATATCAATTTTAAATGAGAGATTATTAAATATTATTTGATTTAGTATCAAATTTAAAAAGTCTCAAGTTATTAAATACAAATTATCTAGAAGAATCTGCAATTGAGCTGGGTGGGTAGATTTCTTTGCTCGGTAGTGTATATATACAAGAATTGCTCATTTAATAATATAAGAGATAAGATAAGGTTGGGAAAGAAGATTCTATGAAGAAGTCCTGTGATTATAATGTTTTTAGCAAATATTAAAAGTTAATCATAGTCTGTACATAAGCCTAAGCCCCCAAATGGAAAGGCTAACGAATTTTAATAAATATAAAATAATATAATAATATTACCTTCTCTTAAAATAAGAATAAGCTCATCCTTCTCGAAATTTATTTCAGAAATAATCGTTCCCTTGAAAATAAAAATAAATACATAAAAAATAAAAAATAAATAAGAGATTTAATTAAATTAATATTTACGATAACAAATATATTTTTTCTTTTAATTTTATTTTCATAATAATATTTTAACGTCACATTCTCTCCATGTTGTTTGAACAAATTTATTATTGTTTTGGTGTTAACATTATCAAGTGAAACTCGGTTAAATTTTATCATATTGTAAATTACATATTTATAAAAGTCGTATTATATGAGGCATTATGACAGAAAATAAATAAATAAATCTATAAATTTAAATTGCTTCACACTTTTCTACCAAGTCAAAACAATTTTGGTAAACGTCACATGAGTTTTCAAATCGTCCGCCAGAGGGCTTTGCCTGTCTGGATATTTTAAAAATATGCACCGCGTTTGAAAAAATAATAAATCGGACAAATTTAAAAATTAAAAAAAAAAGCCAAAAAATTAATTTTACTAGGAAATATTTCTAGAAAATCATAAGATGGTGTCATATATTAAATCCGATGGAATGGAATATTTTTAATTATATGTCAGACGGGTTGTTTTTCACCCCTTCGGGTATCGAACCCGAGTGCCAGTAAGAGCAATCCGGGCCATCTGGTTCACCTGCGGGATGCAAACCTCTCTGACATATGTAAACGCGTAAAATATTTTACTCAAAGATTGTTATCTTAATTTGTAAAATTTCGCGATATAGTGATTCTAAATTTAAACATATAGCCAGTGCTGAATTTCCGCCTAGGCCCACAAGGCCCGGGCCTAGGGGCCCCGGATTGCGGAATCTTTTTTTTTTCAACCTAAAAATATCACAAGGGATTTACAACAGGCATTACAAATATCATACAAGTATGCAATCACAATCTCTGGCTAAACAAATATTGCAGTCAATTGACTTTGAAGACGTCATTCGTTCTTTTGCTCAGAAGAAAGTTCGCCGTAAGATTGTATACATTTTATAGAATAACGTAACTATATAGTAACATAGACTGTATTATTCTGATGTTTATTAAACTTATTAAAGTTGATTAGAAATTTATTTTTTCCTCTCTTCTTTTGTCTATAAATATATTTATTGTCATTTTTTAGTTTTATTCTTTTCTCTATATTCAGTATATTTATTGTTTTTGTTCCATATAATTGTTTCCCTTTTTAAATTTTTTTCTCTTACTTGATCTGTTTGTATCATATTGTTTATTTTCTTTGTAATTAAATTAAAAAGGCTAGATGCCCCTACAAATACAATGTTCTAGAATAAAAAAAAAATGTTCTGTACTAGTGCATTTAATTTGCTAAATTTCCAAAATAGCTTCGAGATGGTGTGGGGGGGGGGTGCCAAATGTCAAGTGCCTAGGGGCCCTGGGTCTCTTAAATCCGCCCCTGCATATAGCCATGCCATATAATTTAAATAAACGTCAAACAACCCATCTGACATATAATTAAAAATATTCCATTCCATCGGATTTAATAGATGACACCATCTTATGATTTTCTAGTAAATTTGAATCTATTACCATCGGCAAATTAATATCTTTCATAGGAAATATTTCGTTTACTAGAATTAGAAGTCTTCGTGGTTTTCACTAAATATTCATTAATAATCCATATAATCTTCGCCTCAATTTAAGCAAGAGTTTATTACACCCCTTTTCCAGTACTGCGACATAATCTTTTCGAATTCTCTCGACAGTAAATTGGGCAAAAGACTAGAAATAGCTTTGAATTCATACACCCGCTATGTCTTAAATCATAAACCATGTAGCCATCTTTCGGACCAGGATAAAAAACTCATTTTAAGGTGGTTCTTTCACAAATGCAAAAATTCAACATGTCTTTGAAACTTGGAATATAAGTCATTAAAAGTATAATACACATACTGTTAAAATTTGAAGACGATTTACCACACCAAACATGAAATAATTGCAATTAAAAATGACATTTTTACATAGGGTAGATAGGGAAAGGTGGGGATATGATCATTATTTTATTTTTACATTGAAGGACTTTCACCATCTTGATGAAAAACTAATATTTGTTAGAATAATATATTCGGAGTAACTTAAAAAAAATTGAAATTATTTACCTCGTAGTTTTGATAACAAACAAAAAAAAACATTTGGCCGATTATTTTTAGTGGAGGGGATATAAGCACAATGGCTTGGAAACGATCCGGTAGTATGTGTGTATCCATATAGAGATTTAGTAGTAGTGCGAGTGGAAATCACGTTAAAAAAACATAACCTAAAATTTTAGTTCCGTTCATATTTATAGAGTGGTAACGAGGCTAAAACTTTTTGTGTGGATTGTCGCGTAAGAACCTCCTTAAACACAGATCTTTCTAAATTTTACGCTTGGCGGTGTTGTGTTATTATTTATAACCTATTAAATTCTGATAAATTCATTTGCCTGTCTTACTTAGAAAATCTATTTGTCGTCGGTCGCTCCACCAGGAAGACAACGCTAGTGCAGGTGCACTATAAAACTAAACACTTCTTTCATTCCTTCAAATTGGCGGGTGCAAGGCTTTCGAATGAACTTCCATCCAAATTTCATGCAAACCCGACTCTTGGTGCTCTCAGGTCTTTGTTCTTTATGGATCCCACCCAATAACTGATACTCCTTACTCTTATTTCCTTTATGTCTTCTAATCTTTCTCTACTTATTTTTACTTTATCCAATGCAAAGCATGGGTAAAGTATTGTAATCGCTCTCGGGGCAAGCGTGGCTTCAAAGGGTCCTCAGGTAAAGACTACGGAACCCATGGACTCAATTAAAGTCACAAATTGTAGTATTCAATTAGGTTGAATATTAGCACGTGACGGTTTTGCCAAAAATTACATGGGGTCTCGTCGAGAGGCCAAATAGTGCGATTTTTTCATTTAGTGCGTGCGGATGGATGGATGGATGTATGTATGGATGGATGGATGTTATCGTTTTTTTGGCCCACGATTTTTTCCACACCGTTGCACCGATTGAAATGAAATTAAAAACCTAGCATTCTTTTAACAAAATGAAGCGCTGATTAGTTTTTGGTACATATCGGTCCACAAACATTAGTACTTTATTTCAGTACTTTTTTAGTTTTTTCTAAATATCTTGAAAATGACTTGACCAATTTTGATGAAATTTAATATCCTAATTAAGTATTTTGGGGACCACAAAAAAGGTTAAATAAAGATTTTAGTAAAATTATATTTTAAAGTACTTTACTCTAGAACATATTAATATTTCAAATGAATTTGGATAAAGTTTAGCAACGATCCGTTGCAGTTTATTTCTCTTCTTCCCCTTCAAAATTTGTATATTGGTGAACTCTTTTGCCAACTTTGTAAAATATTGTTGCTAAATTATGTATAAACACTAGGTGAGACCTAAGGTCCTATGTTTGTATACTTTGTGAAATAAATAAATAAAAAAAAAGTCAGTTTATTAAGTTGTTGTCATAAAAAAAAGTACCTTGAACACCGAGCGATACTCGGTAATTTTTTAAGGGATATATTAACATTATTTTTAATTTTAAATTCAGGTAAAAAGGTCAATTTTTAATCGGAATTTACACCCGCTATGGCCATCATCAAGAAGAATCACAGACCACAAAGTTTTGAATGTAATTGAAATTAAAAATAATATTAATATACACCGATGAGGTTCTTTCGTTGACCCTTTTAAAGCCTGAAGAAGGAGGTAAGATCCTTCGAATTGCCGGATTTTTTAAGAGAATGAAATTGATATTCTAATAAATTATTTTATAGAAAGACACCTTTAATCAATTAAATTGGTAAATTCTAATATATAATAATATTGGTAATGATCTATTAGTGGAATTTAAAATAAAAAACTAATTAATTTTATTAAAAGAAAATTGAAAAAAATATAAGTATGAATTTTTATTCAAACAACCACAAGTGAATAATTATTTCAATTAACAAGAAAAACCATCAAAAACAACTTGGCCGAAGATGAGACCCTGACAGATCGAATTGTCAACACATAAACCCCTAACCCGTGAATTTCATCCAAATCGTTAGAGCCGTTTTCGAGAAAACGATTCTCTATATATATACAAAAATCGGTCGTTTAATATAATAAGATCAAGTACCTGGAGCACCGAGCGATGCTCGGTAACTTTTTGCCTCTAAATAGCTTAAAGCCCCAAGGCTCTGTGACTTACTGAAGACGATATATGAATGATTAAATTATTTATTTGGCCACACTCCTAATTTACACCCCTTGCTTTATTTCAATCGGATTAAAATCTATACACTAACTCATGACACTCACTTGATATGTACACCAATTAAAAAAATCTTTAGTGCCGTTTTTTGAGAAAATAAAAAAAAAACGAAAAATCTTTTTAAGTAAATACTTTAATATCAATTATTTTAAGATAATTCTCATTAAAATATTAAGAAAAAATTGAAAATTTTGTGTGTGTGTGTGGGGGGGGGGGGGGGGTGAATGTGAAAACCAAACATTTTCCTTTTGGCTACATATGTATACTTTAATTAATTTGTATATGATTTAATTCAAATTAACTAAAAATACCTCCTGCGACCTTGATTGGCCCGGGCCTTATCAGTCCTCGCGCGCCTTATTCCCTAGCCCTGGCTCAAGCGATTCTTTCGCCGGCAGCCTAACGGGACGGATGGATGGACGCCTCCAGTTTGACAATCAGTTCAGGTCATCTTAATTAAATGTTTAATTTAATTTTTTAGTGATTTTTCTAAGTGAGATTATATAATTTTAATGTAGTGTTAGTTTTGTACCGTTTCGCTTCTCTTCTATATCGTCTTCAATGTTTCAATGGTAAGTTGTCTTCTTAAATTCACTTCATTAAACTTTTTTAAATATATTGGATTCCTTTATCCAGATTAACACTATAACCAGTAAAAATCTCTATCTTAATCTAAATTAAATGTTCTTGACACGATTAAAAAAATACAAAGACAGAAGAAAAAGTAAAAACTTTTTCAAGACTAGGTACGCTTGCTAAAAAGCCTCAACAAGTAATTTATTTTCTACACTTTTGTCTCAATTTTAATGAAGTCCAATTGAATTTCTCTCTCTGTATAACGAGTACTATACTGGTCCGAGTGCAAAAGGCCATTCCTAGAATAATAGAATTCAAGAAACTAATCTCTAATAGGCTGAAACAGGTCTGAACTTGTATTTTTAAGGTAGAACTTGTGTTTGGCATTCTCTCAATAAAATTTAGATCTAAAGAAAAAGAGATCAGTCTATCTGCGCTCTTTTTGTATTTATTTTCATCGATCAGATTGTAATGCAAGAATCGCTCTCCCGCGCATTAAGGTAGTTGTTTCACCATATGGGTTTTCTTAGGATTTTTTTAAAATTTAGATAGATTATTATTTATGGTAAATACTTCTGCATCGATTGGTGGTAAAACGAAATTTATGAACAATATAGTTCCGGAGATATTAAATTCCAAAGATAGAGTTATTCAGACTCTTATATACATTGCACTATACCGGATATCGGAAAGTTTACATACATATTTAATTATAATTAAGAAACATATTGATCATCAATTGCTTGTTACTTTATTTTCTATTAAAGATGAAAAAAAATTTATAATGTTTTTTTGGCATTGTCAAAGGAGACAGAAAGTAATTAGGTTTTGAACTACTTTCATTGACTTTTTGTTACCCTGAAGAAAGAGAGAATAAATCTCCGAAACGTCGGTTTAACAAATAAATGTAAAATAATAAAACCTCTATAGTCTTATTTTTTTACAACCACCGTGGACTGCTTTCATCAACAGCCAATTGCATAATTAAGAAACTCTACAATATATCCAATGATATATTGCACAATAAGAAATTGCAAGGAGAGGCAGATTAGGAAAAAGAAGGATAAAATAGTATTTGTTTAAATATAGTTAAATATAGATTTCATTAAAAATAAATTGTAAAAATAAATAGTATAAATCAATATAATTTTTTAATAAAGTAAGTCAAAATTAAAAATTAACAAGCATAATAATAAATAATAAATTTGAAATTTAGAATTCGCACAGGAAACGGAGTGCAGTACGAGCGGGGGATGGACCTCTAGGAATTATTTGAACGTATCTTCTTTTTTATAAAAGGAATAATAATGTGAATTGTTAAAGTCGTTGCTTGAGAATAGTAGAAGGGACAGGAGGAGAAAGATCAGTGGTGGGGACGAAGCAGACTGGAGGAGAGAACACAACTCGAGGAGTCCTCGATGATACCTCAATATAGACTCATCTCACGAGGCGCTCATAAAAAGAAACAGGAGTCCTTGATGAGACCTCTCGATGCACATTTACAACAACTGAGACAGAGACAGTCTTAGATCATACCTCAACATATATATACTACAGATACATCTCACGAGGCGTTCATTGAAGGAGTTTCATGAATATATACCTTTATAACGATTGCCATAGCCGCCCGGCGAGGAGTCACGTCCTTACCATCCTAGTGGCTTGAATCCGGCTCTACTCGACTCGGTCTACACCAGCTTCGTGGACAACACACGTCGATAAAGACGTTTATCGAGGACGTCTATCTCCTTCAACAAGACACGGAGAGAGACTGCTATCCACGGGACTGGTTATCAGAAGAGCGTAACCACCAGCTTGTATTTTCTCTTTAACAACTATCTATATCTGCTGATATCAAGCGGCGATTAAATAAATTCACATTATCAATAATAAATGATTCCAACATGATCTCTATTATTATTGAAAATTAATAACTCCTACTTGACAATCCAATTTCCTTTGTTCCTTTTTTATTGTAACTTTTTATATAAGCAATTTCAGTAATCCATTTTTTATTTTTTTTTATTTCATAGTAGTCAATCAATAGTAAAATCAGTCAATATAAGTTCAGAAATTAAGCATCAAGAGAGTTAACCCTGAGTTTACACCCACCAACCAAATAAAATAGCCCTCCAACAATCAGATTCTCATTAAACCCACTGCAACTCTTATTATTTATTTTGTTATTTTAATTTTTTTTAACATATATATTTTGGAGATGAGCAAAGAGAAGCCAAAATAAAAAAAGGTGTAAGACAAGGATGTGTGCTGTCACCCATGATTTTCAACTTATACATAGAAGAAGCGATTAAAGAATTCAAAGACAAAATTGATACAGGTATCGAAATCCAAGGTCAAAAGATCGCTATGTTAAGATTTTCCGATGACATTGCCCTTCTAGGAAGCAATAAAAAAAGAATTAGAGGACGCCTTGAATGGAATTAACCAAATCCTAATAGAAGAAATCAAAATGAAAATAAACAAGAATAAAACCAAGGTCCTAGTATGTACAAAAAAAGAACAAACGAAACAGGAATGCATCAAAATTAACCAAGAAAACCTAGAAGGAGTTAAGGAATTCCGCTACCTAGGAAGTAAAATAACATGGGATGGGAGGAGTAAAAACGAAATTAAATCAAGAATTGCCCAAGCAAAAATGGGGTTTAATTCAAAACAAAAACTACTATGCTCCTCCTCAAACAGCTTAGAAAACAGGAAGTTGCTATTGAAGACATATGTATGGAGCATAGCCATGTACGCGCGTGAAACCCGGACAATTAGAAAAGCGGAGAGAAAGGGATTAGAGGCTTTCGAAATGTGGTGCTACAGAAGAATGATGAATATCAAATGGATGGATAAAATTACAAATGAAGAAGTTCTTGGAAGAATAGGAGAAAGAAGAACCTTGTGGAAGGGTCTGAAGAAGAGAAGAGGTCAGATGATGTGACACACACTGAGACATGGGGGACTGATTAGGGATATCTTGGAGGGGGTGGTGGGAAAGAAAAGGGGAAGGGGAAGACCCAGATTAGAATATTTCAACCAAATAATTGGGGATATGGGATGCCAGACATTTAGAGAGGTCAAACAGCTGGCGGGGGACAGAGTCGAGTGGAGACGGATTGTTGCATCAAACCTGTCCTAGGACTGTATACTCAATGATGATGATGATGATATATATTTTATATAGGTATATATGTAAGAATTATGTATAATCTATTAATTTTGTATTTTGTAATTGAATTTTGTAATTCCTTTTTGTTTTTTGAGTTTTATTGTAAAGTAGTATTATAATTTTTTTATGTAATTTAAAGAGAATGGCCTCTGGTCACCTAATAAAAAAAAGAAACTCTTCTTACCATTGTTATAAAAAAACTACACCAACATTAAACAATAACTAATACATTTTTTAACAAAATTTTAATTCATAGTTACAACACAGTTTTTGACATAATAATGAAATGCTTGGAGCCACCGAGATATGCACGGTAACCAAATTTAAAAAAAATACAAATATATATAGTACACACTCCCTGACCCCCCCCCTCCGAAACCACGCACCTCGCCCCCACCACTGCACTTGGAAACCATTGCTGAAGACATAGAAGAATCGACTTAAAATCAAAAATAGTGATTGATTCCGAAATAATACTTAAGTAATAAAAATTCTAGATTGAATTTTTAACGTTTCGGTTATTATTGGTAACCATTGCCGAAGACATCGAGGAATCGAGTTAAAATCAAAAATAGCGATCGATTCTAATCTAATATTTGAGGAATAACAATTCTACATTAGGTTTTTGACGCTTCGATTATTATTGGTAACCATTGCTGAAGACATGGAGGAATCGACTTAAAATCAAAAATAAGGATCGATTCTTATCTACTACTAGAGGAATAACCTTATTGTATTCCATTTTTGATGTTTTGACTATTAATGGCAACCTCTACTGAAAACGTGGGGGAATCGACTTAAAATCAAAAAGACTAAATTCTTTTTTGGTAAACAACTCAAGCTTGGTCCTATCGATGTCTATCTAAATTTTTCCTAATTGATTATGGAATGTGTTAATTTAATTCTCAACTGGCTGTTCTTCGATATTAATTTAGGGGAAGTTCCTCAAGAAAATTTTCATATTTTTCAAGATGATTTGCTATTTTCTCAAGAAAGTTTATTCGAGTTTGTTCACATGTCACATCTTAAAATCATAATGCAAACATAATATTTTGTTTTCCAAAAATATCAGCTGAAATATTATTGACTCGCTTTGAAAATTCACATGACAAGATTGTGATGCGATAATGAATCAATTCGCACATTGAATGAAAAACGCATTGTATTTTGTTCTTAAATATAACATTTTTTACGTGATTAAACACTTTTTATTTATTATTATTAAATATTAAACGAGACAAGAATGCATCAAAATTAACCAAGAAAACCTAGAAGGAGCTAAGAAATTCCCCAATTTAGGAAGTAAAATCACATGGGATGGGAGGAGTGAAAACAAAATTAAATCAATAATTGCCAAGCAAATGAATTTAAAACAAAAACTGCTATGCTCTTCCTCAATCAGCTTAGAAAACGGGAAGATCCTATTGAAGACATATGTATGGAGCATACGGGTGTGAAACCTGGACAATTGGAAAAGTGGAGAGAAAGAGATTAGAGGGTTTCGAAATGTGGTGGTACAGAAAAATTGATGAAAATAAAATGGATGGATAGAATTACAAATGAAGAGGTTCTTGGAAGAATCGGAGAAGAACTTTATGGAAGAGTCTGAGGAAGAGAAAAGGTCAGATGATGGGGCACACACTGAGACACCGAGGATTGCTTAGGGATACCTTGGAAGGGGAAGGGGGAGGGGGAAGGCCCAGATCAAAATATTTCGACCACATAATTGGGCGACATTTAGAGAGGTCAAACAGCTGGCGGGGGACTTTTTGTCAAAATCTTAAAATATCCCAAATTCATATTTTACCAGATGATACTAACTATTCATGGGATTAATATTATTTAAATTATATACTTTTTGAAAAAAATAAATTCGAAATTGCTTTAAACACGCTTAAATAATTAAAAGTGATAAGTCAAAATAGTATGACGTACTATTCTAAACCGATTAAGAATATCTCGGAAGATAAGCTAAAAATAGCTTTCACTAATTGGTCTCGAGGTGGTATAAAAGAAGGGGGAAGGATAGGGAGAGGGGTATATATATAAAGGTGGTAGATAGGGAGAGTGGTAGTGGTGGGGATATAGGGGAAGTGGAGAAAAGGTATTTAAGGAGGGAGAGATAGTGACTGGAGCCAGTATGTGTCAGTCAGTGATGGATGAAACCTCGACTTGGAATATTATATGGCCTCTCCATCTTCATCCACCCTCTCAGCTGACTCCACTCCTCACTAATAAACAACCCTTCATCCCTTATATTAATTATATGCAGGTGGGAAATAAATGGGGAAGGGGAAGGCCCAGATCAAAATATTTCGACCAAATAATTGGGGATATGGGATGCGAGACACTTAGAGAGGTCAGAGAGCTGGCATGGGATAGAGCCAAGTGGAGACGGGTGGTTGCGTCAAACGAGTCATAGGACTGTGTACTCAATGATGATGATGAAATAATAAATAGGTATACACAGAAAAACATAATATCTTCTTACATAGTCAAATAAATAAATAAATAAATCTCGTTTTATTTTCCATTTTATTATAATCTATAAGTATTACAGAGAATTAATTAAATTTAGAATTGAACAAAAATTGGTTGAAGGTCTGGAAGGTCCAGAGACTTTGTCTTAAACAGAGGGTTCTTTCTCATCGCCTTTTGAATTAAAATGGACTTTAGAATGTAAAATATATATTCATATAATCAGTAATTTGATATAAGAATTGAATACATTTTTTTAATGAAGGTGAGTATAATTGATTACAATTTTAATATTTTTTAACTAATGAATTTAATACTATCATTAAGTGTTAAACATTAACAAAAACATTTTTCTAAATTGATTACTCTAATTCGTTGATTTAATCGAGAAAAGATTTTTTCGAATAATAATAAAATCCCGGAGGCACATAAACCGTACTTGAACGCTTTCAACGCTGGATAAATATCTCTTATGCCAATTGGATCAAATCCGCCTATTCCATCTTCGCAAGTGGGCTTTAGAACCACCTGTCGATTCGAAAGCCGATCAATCATCCCGGATTCGATGTACCATCTTAGCCTGCAGGAAAATGTTTAATTCACTTAGAGCAAGAGCGCAAGAAAAAGAATGAAAAAAATATGCAATGTAACGTTTACCTTTTAGCAAAATATTCTCGAAAAGAGGAATTTTTCTCACAATAAAACCCATGCGAGGGAGAGAGAAGATTTTAATTTCTTGAATTCCACAAATTTCTTGATTGGAATACGTATCAATCAGCGTATTATACGCTAGCTTTTTCTCTCACCTAGAACATATATCAATTAAAATAAGGTTGCTAAGGTTTACCATTTGAATTTATATATGAAAAAAAAATTAAATGCAACAAATAAAATAATAAGAACTCAAAAATCAAATCAAATGCATTAAAAGGTATAAAATATTTATCTAATTTAGTTACAACTAAACGATGAAATTTTTACATGAAATTACGTTTTGAAGTCGGTGCCAAACATATACATTTTATGAATCATCGAAATAGGTTCATAAACAAAGAAGTTATGCGTGAACATACATAACCAAAAAGGTCCAATACCAATGAAAAATAAGCTGACGTGTTCTGATGTGGCAATCCACATGACTTTGCCATACAACCGGGCCCTAAAATTATTTATAATCATGTAGGGAGGGGGTTTATTTTTGCCATTTTATACTTCTGGGGTCCCACTGATTATGTATGCAAAATTTGGTTGAGTTTGCTCAAATAGCCTACATATTTTAATTTTTAACCCCCCCCCCTCCACCACCTTAGTTTTGGGTCGATATGCACCAAAATCTAATCAACTCTTAATCTCAATGAACCAAAACTACGTGTGAAATTTGGTTTCGATATTCACACTAGTTTTTGAGCTAGCTCGTCCACAAAAATTTGGTAACGCATAGACAACCAGACAACCAGACTAACAGACATTTTGACAAAACAATTATTATCTCAAAAAAAATATTTTTTTCGATGTTCACTTATTAGAGCTTTTTTTAGAGCGAAATGCCATGGTTTTGCTCAATTTTTTTAATCAAAATAGTTTCAGCAGTTTTTGAGATATTTCTAAAGAAAAAGGAAAAAACACTTTTTTCATGCACGATTACAATAGTTGACCATACCCTGTATGGTAAAGTAAAAAAACGGGACCAATCGGGTACGAGACTGAAACCAATGCAAAAAAATCATCCAAATCGGTCCAGATGGTAAAGAGAAAAAAATGTTCAAAAACAAAAAAAAAACAGACATTCCGTTGAATTGATAACCTCCTCCTTTTTTCAAAGTCGGTTAAAAATAGCGATTTCTAAGAAAAAGAGGAAAAAGTGCAAGCTTTTTCAATACTCGGTATTTTTCTGGATTCCGATGACCACGATATCTCAAGAGCAAAAAGTCGTATGAATTTTGATCTGATAAGATTTTTGAGCTCCACTCCACGTTGCAGAAAACATCATTATTTGAATAATTTTATTGAGAATTCCAGTCTTTGTCATGATAAAGGCATAAACTTAATAAAGTTAACTTTCAACTGGAAAAATAAATTCAGTTAGGAAAGTCATCAATGGATGATCGTCCCTTCAAGTTCATAACATTGTCATCAAATTTACTTAAAGCTGTATTTAAATTCAAGCTGATTGTAAATAAAAAAAATATCGTCGGCTTAGAGTCTAAACCTGCTAACTCACAACAATGAAATTTTACAGGGCAGACACAAAACAAAGAAAATTTAATATTGTTGTTATGGAAAGAAACTATTTTTCGCATTTTTTTCTAGAACTTACGATCGTAATTTTAAGTAGCAGTTTTACTTGGACGATGGTGCATCGTCGTGTTCACCTCCTCGGGAAACAAAAGCTAAGTGCTTTTGGTACGACACAAATTATACCTGCCATCAGATTAAGTAGAGGAGACTCTATTAAATTTTACAATTAAATTGAATTCTCTTACAAGAGGTAAAATTAATTTTTTAATAAATTTTTCGTTTTAATAAATGAAACAAATAAAATACACTAAAAGGTATAAAATAATTATTATCTTATTTAGTTACAACTAAAGGACGAAATATTAACATGAAATTACTTTTTGAAGTCGGTGCTAAACAAATACATTTTATGAATCGCACTCGACGGATCTTACTTGGTACCTTTGGCGGGTACGCTCGCTTATAGGTATAGTTTGTTTGGCACCGACTTCAAAAAGTAATTTCATGTTAATATTTCGTCCTTTAGTTGTAACTAAATAAGATAATAATTATTTTATACCTTTTAGTGAATTTTATTTGTTTAATTTTTTTGAAGTCGGTTTTATTTTTTTGTTAAAAATTATTTTTATTTTTCTTTTTTTGTGATGTTATTAATAGTGATTTAATATATATTTTTTTATAAATGATTTTATTTATTGTAATTTCGATTATTTGGTCATAAGAATTGGAGATTTACGTTATTTAGTCTTGATCGTATCTTCAGAACTTGACCAAATTAGTATGACACCATCCCTATGATACCCCTTTTCCAATAAAAAAGAATCATCAAAATCGCTTCATAAACAAAGAAGTTAGGCCTGAACAAACCTAACAAAAAAGGTCTAATATCAATGAAAAAAAATCGGGACCAATCGGAAGCTAGACTGAACCCATTGCAAAAATATTTTCAAAATCGGTTCACAATTGGTGGAGATATGAGGTAACATAGACACAAAAAAAAAAAAAATCAGTCGAATAGAGAACCTCCTCCTTTTTTGAAGGCGGTTAAAAATATTTTCTCCCCAGGATGTATTCGTTTCGACTTTCTGTTTTGAATTATTATTGTTAGTACCCTATCTGAACATGGGCCGAGAGACTTCGGTATACGGGCGTAAACAGAGTAAAATGATAATTTTTTAATTTGCTAATAGACATGCAAAATTAAGTGATATTTTGATAGGTGTATCAGAATATCTATTTTACCGCAGTGGGTGCAATTTTAAAGGACTTGACTTAAAAAGGCTGTGTATGCTATGCTAAAAATATGTAGTGTAAACATGTAAACGATTTTGTAAATAGAATAGGATTTATTTTTAATTTTAAGGAATAATACATAGATAGCATCTTCTATTTGATAACAAGTTGGTCTTTTATAGCAGGTGTCTATTTTAGGGAAATATTTTACTTTATCCATGCGAAGCAGGCAAAGTATTGTAATCGGACTTGTGGCAAGCGCGACTTCTAAAGGTTCTCTTGTGTAATGTAATGTGTTCTTACTTTATATATCATAACTGTACTAATTAAAATCCTCAAAATGTAGTCTGAATTTGAACTGATTTATAAAGTTGGTGCGCCTGTATTTAGGCAACCAATTGCGCCCAGAAGAATGAAAGCTGCGTAAGAGCTAGGCGAGTCCAGAGTAGTGATACATATAACAAATATTCGATTTCCCACATTTGCAAATGCAAATATTCAACTCCAACATTCGCGAATGCGAATATTGGCTTTTTAAATATGGCATGATACAGAGAGATAAATAATATAATATAAATCCTATCAATTTGTGTTCTTAGTAAAGATATCATTTAAAGTAGTTTAGTGTAATTAAAAATGTGGTAATTTACTTAGCTCCATTGTGTGTTTAAAAAGTTTGAAGTTTATTTTTGTTATCATATAATTTTATATATTGCAAGTTTTTTTTTTTTATTTTATTTATTGTCACCGGGAACAAAGCCCATTTAGACAGCACATAAGTAAAGTGTTAGTAGGGTTAGTGAGGGAGCCGAGTTTTTAGCCGGTAGAAATTTTTATTTGCCAGCCAGGATCGAACCCCGGCCTTCCGCTCCAACATCGTCATAATCGATCGATGCCGAAGCAGGGCCAGCGCGTTAGCCGGCTCGGCTAACCCGACTCATATTGCAAGTTCAAGTAGTAACTAAAATAAAAATTTTGTAAATCTAATCAGTTGCATTGTTATTTTAAAAATTATTTTTACTTTTCTTTGCCAAATACATTCGCAAAAAATTCGCATAGTCTATTGCGAATGCGAAAGCGAATATTAAAAAAGATGCGAATATTCGTTACAACACTACTCCAGAGCTTCTAGCAAGGAATTTGTTTACAAAATTCTTTCTCATTCAATAAATAATTAAAAAATGTTTCAAATTCCACATAAAAGAGACAAGTTAAAAAGTGACTATTGTTTTATATTTATTTTTAGCAATTTTTTTATTTTTATGATTTTACACAATTGCATTTATAACACCGTATCATATTATGAACTTATTTGTTTCACCCAAATTTCGAAACGTCTATTTGCACTAAAAACATGTAGGCAACTGGGATTATTCGAATACTACTACTATTAATAATGATAATATATAATGTGAAGGTAAAAATATAAAAGAAATAAAAATAATAATAATAAAAGAGGTTTGCTTTAAATCTTTTATTGATTTTATAAATTTAAAAAAGTATCTCCATGTGTATCTATTTTAAATGCATTTTCTGAAGAGAAAACAATTTCCTTCACTGTCTGATAAAAATTCCAGTTGGCAAGCAAAATCGCGACCCCATCAACTTTCTGGTAGAAAAATTCAATACTCTCCACCCGCTTTTGCAGTTACATTCAATTCAATCTATTCTTTTTAATATCAAGGTACCCTGACTCCCTATAAAAAGTTAACATACTAAGGTATTGAATCAAATAATTAATGAAAATTTGTATCGATTAAAAGTGATACATATAGGGCATTTAGAAAAATAATTCCAAGACTTCGTCAAGTGTCATGGTTGGGCTGTGGTCTAGCACCAGTTCAATCATTGTTCGCAAAATATATTAATTATTCCTTTTCAAAAAATAATAAAATTATTAAAATTTATATTTATATAAAAAAAGATTTTTTAAGTAAACTTTTATTTATTTATTTGGGATTGTTAAATATAAATTTATTTTATGTTATTTTTAAATATAATAATATAATATATTGTAATTTTTTTTTGTTTTTATATCCTATATATTGTAAAATTTTTTCTCCCTCTCTTTCTATATATTTTGTATTTCTTTTATTTTTGCTTCATATATTTAGTATGTATTTTTCTTTTGATTTTTTTGTTTTTTTCTTGTATTATTTTAATTAATTTTTTTGTAAATATTTTGGTCTAAAATTGTACAGTAAAGGGGCTAGATGGCCCTATAGATACAATGTTATAATAAATAAATAAAAAACCGTTACTTGATTAGATTATTTGTCTGGTCAATATTTCAAGAAAGATTTCGATAATCAATCATTAAATAAATCCTCAAATGCATGTTTAATTCAATGATTTGATCTCTTATATTAATAATTAAATTATTTCGACTTATTAAATGTATAGACTAGGATTTCTATAGTTAAATGTCTCTATTAAATTAGGTTTAATTCAGGGTCAATTAATTCATTTTGTTATAAAATCTTTTACTAAATTTTATACAATATTTTATAAAATTATCAATTTTAATTATATCTTTGTTAGAAATTGAAATTATTTTCTGTCATAACTCAACTAACATTTGCCGACTAATGTTTTATATTATTATATTTTTGTATCTTTTTAATAAATTTTCTATATATACCTACCTAAAAAAATACCTACCTAATATTTAAAAATAACATAACATAAATATATATTTAACAATTCCAAAAAAATAATTAAAAGTTTACTTAAAAATTTTATTGCTTATAAAAATATAATTTTAATAATTTTAGAATATTAGAATTATAAATGCCATATAAGTAGGCCAAGACCTATGAAGGGTTGTCGAGCAAGAGATTTATTATTTTATTTTTTATATAAGTAGAGACCGGATTCCTATGCAATTGCATATTTTGTTTACCTCCACGTACACAGATCGATTATCTATATGAATCATGCATCTAGGATACTGTGGGTTAAATTTTATACTGCATATTTTTTCATATTTGAGTAATATTGGATAAAATTGCATATTTGAAGGATATTGCATAAAATTGCATATTTCACGCCAAATACAGAGAGTTTTAAAAGTAATTTTTCGGGGAAAGAATGAAAAAAAAGATTAAATAAAACAGGAGGATACTAATTTAAATTCGAAGAAAATCTGAAATAGGCCTCAACGATGCAAGTCATGTTAAATCAATTTTAAGTGATCGTAGACATAATAACCTGAAGATAATTTAGAAAAATAGTTGTAAACATAAATTATTCACAATTACAATCAAATTTTAATTATTTTTGAGATCCTTTGTTAATTATTTAATTATTTCTTTATTTTATTGTTTAATGGCCTTCGGGAACTATAGCTCATTTTGGCCATTGAGTGTTCGTGTGTGTGTGTAAAGTGTGTGTAAGGTTAATTAGTGATCAGATTATAGCAGGTCAAATATTTGCACTATTTCATTAGTTTATTATTTGTATGTCAATAAGAAAAGCTTGTTAATATAAAAAATAAAAGCAATACAATACAATCGCTTTCTGTTAAATAACACTACCCCCCCCCCCCCCCCCGTATTTTTTTCGATCACATTTTTTGAAAGATTATTATATTTATTATGTTGACTTTATTCAAGTGCACCTAATATTTCTTTGAGCTTAGAGATTTTTTAATATATTAAATGAAATGAGAATTTTGTCCAATGTTTTACGCAATAAAAGTACATATTTGACACTTGGTGTCTATAGCTTACTTTATCATTTTATTCCTTTCATAGCACTCCTTCAAATATATAGTACTTTTTGTCTTCAATTTTAATTTTTTAGTGCATAAAAAAATTTATTTTGCCATTTTTACTGCATATATTTGCATATTTCAACTTATTCTGCATATTACTTGCATATTTCAGCATTTTTAACTGCATATTTTATGGCATATTTTGGCAGTTTTTACTGCATAAAATCCGGCCTCTACATATAAGTTATCACTTCTGTCATGTGGTCTTAAGCATACACCCGATTTTTTTTATGAAATTGAATGTAATCCAATGAAAAATTTAACAAAAAGAAAATAGTGTTTACTAGAGTCAAGTCAGTTTTCATAGTCAAAAGTTGAAGAAATGGAAGAAAAAGCCTTAAAGAGGCCCTAGATGGTCCAATCTTTTGATCAAAATCATTGAGTCAAGCATGAATGATGTTTGACTCAATCATTGGCGGTAATTGATAGAAAGTTTGATTTACGGAAATGATTGAAGGGACGCATGATCGTCTAGAAGGGTTTTGATCAATCTTTCTTTCAATCACCCACTCGAAAGCAACCACGGAGGACTCTCCGCTTGCTTACAACACCGAAACCTATTCGAAACTCCATTACGAATGACTTTTGATCAAAAGATTTAGGTTGATGGAGAGGATGAATGAGTCAATGATTGAAGCGCTGATCAATGATTGATTCAATCTTTTGATCAAAATGATTGATCGTCTAAGGCACTCTAGGCTACTTAAATAAACTACAAAATAAGTACTAATAAAGTAAAGTAATAGTAACGATAATCAATTGTTTTTCTAATTAAAGACAAGTGTAATAGGCTAATAAGGTTTACTTGTGATTTAGAGGTTGATAAATTATCATCTTGTTAAAAAAAAGCCAAAACTAAAATACGGTGGGCAGGAATGGATTATTTATAATACATGTTGATGTCTAATTTTGTCTAATTTCGTGAAACGAACAAAAAAGTTAATAGTGCTAACCTGAAACCCGAACATTCCTGATTGAACCCTCTTTATTCCTTCACTGGGTTGTAAAAACTTTTCTCCTAGCGGAGCAATCTTCTTATCGTAAAGTTTTTGTGCGAGCGCTTCTTGTGTTTCCTAAAAGAGAATAAAATGCATTTCAGCAGATATTGATATATAATGTGGTTTTAAAATATATTAATTTCAATCCAAAGGATATAGATTTTCAAGCTAAAATAAAATTATACTAAGAATCGATATACGGTATACATATGACAACGACCGAGGGGTGAACTGCGACCTAATATCGTGTACACCTACTTCCACTTCCACTTTTATTTTCAAGTAGAAGACATAGATATAGGGGCATTATCTAATGAATTCCACCATAATTGCAAAGACGTGTACACCTAATTCCAATCGCGGTTCACTCCTCGGCAACGACCTAATCGAGGTACGGTTTTATTAAGTCTGGGGCATGGAAAAGTTGAATCCTGTCTGGAAACCTGCTGAAAGATTTTATTTAGAGTAGGATGAGAGTAGCAACTCAAGATGGTCGAAGCTGACCTATATATAAAGCCCGCTGCCCACGAGGCTTTTTTCTCTACCTGTTTTAGGGATGAGAGCTCTGGTTTGCAATTTGGAGGCCTGTCGGGATCGAAATGACCTAACTGCTGGCTCCACTATATCAATTTTAAAGTACTTCGGTATTACAGTCGCTTTGTCGAATCCTTTTTTATCCCCATATGTAATACTAATTATTCAAAAAATATAGGACTGAATAGAGTGAGGCTTGAGGCAAACTCCTCACAGTTAGACTTCTTTTCATGTTGTGTGAGGAATATCAAAAGATAGTGCTCACACTACGATTAAATATCTAATAAATTGTAAATAGGTATTATTTATTGTATAAAAGTGTAAATTGTAACTGGGATTACTCCCGTATAATGAATAAAATAAAATAAAATTGTATAATCATTTAAAAGGCAAAAGTATTTTGTTAAAATAAACCTTGCTTAATCTGTTTAAAGCAGCGGTCGGGGAACCGGGGTAAATTACCCCAAATGGGGTAAAAATGAAACTATAGGGGGTAAAAAGGACATTTTTAAAAAAAATTTATTTTATAAACTATTATATAGTATTGTTAGTTTGATAGCTTTTCCAGGAATTCAAAATCTTAAAATTAATAAAAGTTAAAAAAATATATAAAAACATTAATAAAAGTTATGCATTTTTTGTCATGATGAGTGTTGGTGTATTTTTTTCTTTTTAAAAAGCAGTCAGTTAAACCCGGCAAGAAATCGGCTGAATGCCGAGGATTGTATTCAAATTGCGCTCATGTCAAAAAGTCCTAATTTTGAAGTTATTTTAGCGAAAATGAAACAACATCATTTTTCTAAAACGTAAAAGCGTTTGAATTATGTTAATGTTTACAATTTTTATTTACTTACAGAGAGTTTTCATGTAAATTCCAATTAATTCAATAAATAATAAATAAGTGCCTGGAGCACCGAGCGATGCTCGGTAACTTTTTGCTTCTAAATAGCTTAAGTTTCAAATTTCAAGGCTCTGCGACTTTCTGAAGACGAGATATGAACGATTAAAATATTTATTTTCCGACATGACTAATTTACACCCCTTCCCTTATTTTGACCCTTTTAAATCATGAAGAAGGAGGTATGATCCTTCGAATTGTCGGATTTTTTAAGAGAATAAAATTGATATTCTATTAAATTATTTTATAGAAAAATACCTTTATTTAATCAAATTGGCAAATTCTAATATATAATAACATTTGTAATGATCTATTAGTGCAATTTAAAATAAAAAAACCAATTAATTTTATTAAAAATAAATTGAAAGAAATGTAATTATAAATTTTTATTCCAACAACCACCTGAGAATAATTATTTCAATTAACAAAAAACCTGGGGTCGGGTAGGCTGAGGCGGTAGCATGACAGCGAGCTAACCAGGGGACCCGGGCTCGAATCCGACTCGAGGCATCCAGCCAAAATCTGGCCCCGGGAGTAGAAGACAAATTTGAAAAATAAGTATATAGTATCGTAAAGTGGCTTATGGCTAAAAAGGCCGAAAAAGCCCAAAAAACAAAAAAAAAAACAAAAAAAAAAAAAAAAAACCCATCAAAAAACAAATTATCCGAAGATAAGACCTTGATAGATCGAATCGTCAACACAAAAACCCGCCTAACCCGTGAATTTCATCCAAATCGTTAGAGCCCTTTTTTGACAAACCGATTCTAAATATATATACAAGAATTGCTCGTTTAATATAAAAAGATAAGATACATTTACCTTGCTTTTTTTTTGCTTTTCATGTAGGGGTAATAGCGACCTATGGAAAAATATTTTGGGGTAATAGCTAAAAAAAGTTCCCTGACCTCTGGTTTAAAGCCACAGAAGTACCTGATTTAACACATGATTAGAAGGACACTAGAATCATTACGTCTCAGTCACCACCAAAAGACCATTTTTACATCACCTAATATATTCACACAATTATTTCACAGAATAGTAAGAGATTTAAAAAAGTTTTTTTTCTGAAAAAAATTCCTAACGGGTAAAGTAGCTTGTTATAAAAATTATATTAAATAATATTATTTTCATGAAAGGATCATAATATACGGAGTGTATCGTATCACAACAATAAACCGTGAACATAGGATAGGCCAGTTTATGACGGTCCAGAACCTAAAAATTTTTTAAAATAAAAGTCTCATAGTTTTCGAATTATAGGCCCATCTTGATTGAACTAATCTTTGGCTATTATGGTCATTAATGCATATAATAGCTATTAATAATGTTATTAATAGCCAAAGATTAGTTAAATCAAGATGGGACATAATTGATTAACATATTAAATAAATAACCACTATCAAAATAGGGACTTTGCGTTAAATATAGAAGCAGCATACTGCCTAAGGTAAGGGCTCTCTTGTGTTTATTTATTCAAATAATTTGGGAGAATTGGGGCAAATATTGTATTATAGTATATATATCATAGATAAAAGAATGCATGGAGCCTAGGTGGCAGTGAGTCTTTGTTTTGGACGTTAAATAAATCATCCCTAAAAGCTTACATTTTCGTCGCCAGTTGGCTCTAAAGTCGTTACTGCACGTGCCCCTAAATGTTTTTAAATTAGATAATTTTGCAAAAAAATACACATTTTTTTTCTAAAGAAGAAAGTACTAAGTGCTGTACCATTTTGAAATTTTGACTAGATGGGCCAATTTTTTAAATAACTTGCCATGCTAATATAGTAGACTTTTTTTACATTAAAGATGATTCAAAGTTAGCTGGACAAAATTTTTTAAAACATTAGGCGGCAAAAATATTTTTTTTCTATAGGTATAATACTTATAATTTCATTTTGAATTCTTGTCAATAGTAGGGTTATTCAGGATTGTGTAACAAAAATTAGAATAATAAAATATGGAAATTTATAACCATAGCATCTCATTATTTAGGAGAGTATAACGATTTTCATTGCCTATTACTCGAAAACTATGAAACTTTTATTAAATTTTTTTAGGTTCTGGACCATCATACACTGGCCTGTTTACGATATGGGACATCCTGTATAAAATAAAAATTTCTTGATTATTAAATTATTACCTGGAAAAAGATTCGGTTATAGGAAACGTTTTGAATGCCCAATTTCAAAGGACTCTGGATGAAATCTTCAAGGGTAGTAATGGAATTGACAGACGATTGAAGAAGAGCCACAACGTTTGCCGAATAAGAAGTAAAAAGAAACAAAGCCGTTAAATCGGCGACAAAAACTGAAGTCCTTCCAGATAAAGAGGTCGGTGGATCTTCGTAACCTAAAAGAAAGACAAACAAAACTACAACAACACCCCTATTCTAAACATTTGGTCATTTTATTATTAATAATATTTTATATTTTGTTTTGTCAAGTTTAAGACTGGAGAGAATATAGTGTTATTTCTTGTATATAGCCTCTTTGCCATCTTGATTTGAAGTATTTATGGGTTTCCTTGCCCCCAGAACTAGGTCGCAAATGATACATTATCTCCCTTGGTGATAAAGAACAATGAGAGGCACAGCAAAGTTTTTTTGCAGATTTATAATCTAAAGTACTAAAGGTCAAAAAACAAAAAATCTATATGCTCAGGCAAAAGTGAAAAAAATCACCCTACATGATTTATGAAGTAAGAGATGGAAAAAATGTATATTTAGAAATCCACTCTTTTATATCATAAAACAATCCATTAAATATTTTCAAGTCCAATTAGACAACAATCCCTTTGTATGTAAAATCTTATCCCTTTTTTCCAACCTAAAAAGAACATATCTGTCTAGATAGAAGCTAGGGCATATAAATTATTTTATAAATAAAAAGAATAAAGAATACAGTGCAAAAAATAAATATATAGTTACACAGATAAACCCCAACAAATGTTTACCATTCACAATTCACTTTATATGTATGGCAATGTAAATATTTAAGTTTTAATATTGTTAGTTGACCTTCAACTATTCCGAAAATGCAATGTACCCTTAAATAGTACCGGATTTTAGTGTTTGGAGACCCGGGGTAGGCCTTAACCCATTTCCTTCTTGATCCCCAATTGGAGATTTGAATATTTTAATTACTTTACCATATAGGGTATGGTCAAGTATTGTAATCGTGCATGAAAAGTGTTTTTTTTTTGTTTCTTTTTTTCGAAATATCTCAAAAACGATTTAAACTATTTTGGTTAAAAAAAATTGGGCGAAATTATGGCATTTCGGTCTACAAAAAAAGTCCTAAAAAGTGAACATCGAAAAAATTATATTTTTCGAAATAATAATTGTTTTGTCAAAATGTCTGTTACTTTGTTAGCCGGTTGTTGGTCTGTGCGTTAGCAAATTTTTGTGGACGAGCTAGTTCAAAAACTAGTGCGAATATCAAAACCAAATTTCACACGTAGTTTTGGTGCATTGAGATTAAGAGCTGATTAGATTTTGGTGCATATCGACCCAAAATTAAGGGGGTTGGAGGGGAGGGGTTAAAAATTAAAAATCTATGCCATTTGAACAAACTCAACCAAATTTTGTATACAATTATTAGATCCCCAGAAGTGTAAAAATGAAAAATCTAACCGCCAAAGGGGGGGGAGTGTAGGGTCAAAAATGAATATATAGGCCCTTGTACCAAACTCAACGAAATTTTGTATACATAATCCGTGGGCCCACAGAAAACTAAAAATGCAAAAACTAATAGCCCAAAATGGGAGGGGGAGGGGGTCAAAAAATGAAAATTTAGGCCCTTATATCAAATTTTGTATACATAATCAGTGGGCCTCCAGAAGTCTAAAAATGCAAAAACTAATCCCCCCCCTTACATGTTTATAAATAATTTTATTAAATATTAAATATAAGTGAGGGGCCAGGTTGTATGGTAAAGTCAAGTGGATGGCCACATTAGAATGTGTCAGTTTATTATTTTTTTATCATTTGCAATAGGATTATATTAACAAAAATGTGTACTCGGTAAACACTAAAATTCTAGTTTTCAAAATTATTTTTTGTTCCAATATCGCCTAATTTATAAAAGTATTGGACATATAAATTTGCAACTCAAGCGGTAAAATTATCTTTCGACACGTTGTTTTCTAGTGTATTTTTTGTCTTTTTTGGCATATTCGTGTGTCAGTCCACTACCACGCAGTTAGTTGGAAACAGGGGGTAAAAGAGGAGGAAGGAGGAAGACGTCTAAAAATAAAACCATGAGCCGTTATAAATATTACCATGAAAAATTTATTTTCTGCTTTTAATTACAATTTGATTTGAAATCGTGTTTTTTAGGATATTTTATTTTATACGTTTTAGGCCTAAAACTTTACTTTTAATTTTTATAGAGCGGCCCTTTACCCTGTTTCGGGTAGGTGATAAATGCATAAATTAATGGGTCCTAAAGAGTACAGGAGGCGACTGTGGGTCAGTGGCTAGAGTTTTGGGTCGCTAGACTCGAATATCGCTGGTTCGAGACCGAGTCTCGGCAGATAGATATTTTCAGTCGCCTCCTCTTGGAAAGTAATGGCAACCTACCAAGAGTATAATTGCCTAGTAACCTCTCCAAATTAGCCGTTCGGAACCGGCGTTAAAAAGTAGGTCCCATATATCTGTGTAAAACAACTAAACACACTCAGCAAAGGTATATATGGAGAGGAGGCGACACCCGATTCTGGTATGGCACTCGAAGAAGAAGAAAGAGTACAGGGTAAAATTTGATTCAGAGCAAACAAAGAGTCTAGAATTTTAATTTTCGAAACACCCTTTTCGGATTGTTGCAGTAAAAACCGATTTTTAGTAAGAACGGGTTCTTACTAGTTAAAACGAGTTTCACTTAATACCTTTGTGGCAACTAGAATTTACTGATGTCAAAAATGAATTGGGTGTTTATATTTCAAAAAATTTTAAACGAAAATGTCAAAAATTACATCCTCTACAACTTTGTTTCTAATGAAATTTGACGTAGAGTAAACAGTTTAGGGGTTAGGTATTTGATTCTTATTCGTCACATATAATCTAAATGAACATTGACAAAG
The DNA here is from genome assembly GCA_024734495.1 of Forficula auricularia. Taxonomy (NCBI): domain Eukaryota; kingdom Metazoa; phylum Arthropoda; class Insecta; order Dermaptera; family Forficulidae; genus Forficula; species Forficula auricularia. Next base: position 76,866 of record JALMQS010000323.1, on the reverse strand, counting down.
GCTTTTACTGAGTCGTTTTGCCAAGACTCATTTTATCTAGTTATATCCTATCAGTAAATTCTAGTTGTCCCAAAGGTATTCGGTGAAACGCGTTTTAACTAGTAAGAACCCGTTCTTACTCGTACTAAAAATCGTGGTTTACTGGAACATATACACTATAAATTTAATTGGGTCTTGAAGAGTAACTATTTAAAATTTGGTCCAGATTAGACAACAGGTCTAGAATTTTAATTCTCCCCTCTTCAGATTTCGAGTAATTGATTTTTCTTTATATTTAGTATTTTGTCCCTCAAAAACACATATTCTTGCAAAATGTCAAGAAAATCAATAGAAATATGTCTATTTGGATTGAAAGATTATCTACCAAGACAAACAGGTAAACAGATGATGGACAGACAGATGACCTTGCAGAGGAACCAAGTTAAATAAAATCAATTGCTAATTGGGCAAAGATACTAACGAATAATAAATATTTCTCAAATTTATTTGTGAAACTCACCAAAAAAGATGTTAATGGCATTTAAATTTATCAAAGGCAAATACTATAAATACATATAATAGGCAATTGAATACTAACCAGTTACAGTGGCGCAACCACAGGGGGAGGCTAAGGGGCCTGAAGCCCCCAGGACTAGCAAAAAAAAAATGAACGTAAAAGTAAAAATGAAAAAATTAACAAATAAAAATGAAAAAAATATTTAGTAAATTTTAATCAATATTTTGACCATATGGTAAATGTTGGAGAAGTGAGACTGTTTCTCAGATCAGTTAAATTGTGTTTTTATCCGGAAAGTTTTGATGTGGTTTTGATTTCTTTGATCATATAAGTTTTTTGGTGTGTTGAATCCGAATCTGAGATTTGCTAACAAAATTTCGTGACAGAACATTGTAAAAAATTCCAAAAAATGTAAAAAAAATCTCAATTTTTGGCGGTTTCTGCTTATAACTCGAAAACTATCAACTTTTTTTAAGTAACCTACCTATTCAAAATGAAAGTAAATAAAATTTACTTCAAATTTTATTAATTAGGTTTTTTACTCCGACGAACCGTTCGGGCTCAAGTGGTAGTTGAAAATTGGAGTATTTTGATAAAACCCACTTTATTTCACTCCAAAACTCTAATTTATTATTTATTATAGTTTTAGAGTTATAAGTAAAAAAATCGCCAAAAAATGAGATTTTTTAACTTTTTTCGCATTTTTTACAATGTCCAGTCACGAAATTTTGTTAGCAAACCTCAGATTCGGATTCAGCCCACCAATAAACATATTATAGAATGGAATAAATAAAATCTACCCCAATCTAGAGTAACTATTTGTTAAGAGATTGGAGTCTTTAATAAATCGATTGATAATATACTAAAAATAAAATACATTAATAAAAGCGTTTCTCTCCATCTATTTGAAATATAATATCAAATTACTTATTTACTTCCTGTAGGCGAACAACATTTCCAATGTTTTAGCCTCCTCTATAATGCCTCGCCATTTTGTCCTATCCCGCGCCATAGACTTCCAATTTCCTTGAGCATCCAACTCTTTAAGATCTCTGGCTTTGGTCCATTCATCTTTGCCGTGGTCTATCTGGTGGTCTTTTTCCTAACGGTTTTGCTTCGGAAATCTTGCTGATAGCTCGATCTTCATCAGCACGCACCACATGTCCCACCCAAGCCGGCCTTCGTGAACTTATGCAGCTCATGATGTAAGGCTGCCCTCTTAATTCTTTCACTTCCCTTGCACTTTGAAGCCTACATTCTCCGGTAACACTATCTCTAATCATTCTGCTTATTCTCTTCAAGATCTTGTTTTCGAAGGACATTAGATTTTTCTGATCAGATAGGGTCATGGTCCATGTCTCTCCCACCCATTGAGCACCACCGGTAGGAATAATGGCGTAGTATATTTTAAGTTTTAGTTTTCTCGAGAGAATTTTATTTTTGAGCAGGCTATTTAAGGTTCCTGCACAACGGTTTCCTATCATTATTCGAATCTGAATTTCTTTGCTTACTTCATTCTTTATCGTGATAAGTGTTCCTAGATAAGCAAAATTATCAGCATACTCGTAATAAGCACCCTCACATCTCAAGGTATTGTTGTTAGTTGTTGTTATCTCTTGACACTTTCATTGCTTTGATCTTTTCAGCATTTATTTTAAGACCAACTCTTATGCCCATACATTTGATTTTATCATGCATGTCCACGAAACCATCCTCTCTATTCGCTACTATGGCAATATTATCCGCATATGAAAATACTTTATGCAGACCATTCAGTGGTATTCCTTCTCTCCCTTTATCTAGGATTCTTATAACTTTTCCAGAATAAGGTTGAAAAGCAGGGGTGATATTGCATCTCCTTGTCGTAGTCCTGTTTTGACGCTAAATGGCTCCGAATACTATCCTCTACCTTAATATAGGCTCTTGAATTTTCCACACAGGCCCTGACGAACTTTATTAGCTTATGAAGGAATCCAAACTCGTTCATAATATTCCACAGACTCTCCCTATGAACGCTATCATATGCCGGCTTGAAAAGTTTCGAGCGCAAATTTCCATCGTTTTTCCATTATTTGCCTTATGCTAAATACTTGATCAGTTGTAGGTCTTCCTTTACGAAATCCGCATTGGTAATCCCCAAGGCATTCTTCAGCAAACGGAGTCAGACGTTTTGGTAAGATATAACTTAATATCTTATCATTTTTGTGTATAGGAACAATAATAGCGTCATGCCATTCTGCCGGAATTTTCTCTTCCTTCCAGACTATTAATACTAATACATGTATCATCTGGCACAGCTCATTACCTCCACTCTTCAATAATTCTGCCACCATTTCGTCCTTTCCGGCTGATTTTCCCTATTTTAGCTTTTTAATTGCTTCTTCTATTTCCTGAATCCTCTGGGTTCCAGCACATAATTAACCAAAGTGTCTAAAGCATTCACCTGTATTGTATTACTCGGCTCATCAAAATTAAGTAAATTATTAAAGTACACTCTCCAACGGCAAACCACATCAAAACTATCCATTATTTCTTCACCATCCCCATCCAATAATATTAAATTGTCAACACATAATTTGGGGATTTTACGAACATGTTTATATATATATATATATATATATATATATATATATATGTATGTGTGTGTGTGTGTGTGTGTATTAGTTCTCCCAGGACAAAATCCTGGTTGCGCCACTGACCTTTTAGATCCTAATTTAGATTCTATATTTACCAAAATGTGTCAAAATACTAACTAGCCATTTTATAATAAAATATTGACCAAAAATTTCATCCCCGAATTTAAATATAAATACCCTTTTATTCTTTCGAGAACAGTCCATCAATTTATTCTCTTCTAACAAGCCTTTTTGTTGCTAAATAAAAAAAATTAAAAAATCTTTCTAAGATAAAACAAGGTATGATTTTTAAAATTTTCTTTAATACATAATAAAAATAATAACAGTAAACTTGTATGTATAGAGTATGACATGAAAGGTAATTTCTTTTGATCGTGTAGCTTTAATTTAACAGGATAATTTTCTATAAAGGCAGTAATAAGAAGCTGGTTACTATCTCGCTATTATCGTTGCTATTTTGGAATTGACCTAAGAATACAATCAAGCCAAGGGGAAAATTTAATAAGAATATTTCTCGCAAAATTTTATATACCCCTATATTTACCCAGCCCCTGATAGCTTGGCACACTGCTAACGTGTTGAATAGACAAACATTTAGTAAATATTAAGTAAATAAATAATGAATATATAATTATTTTAAGGGAAACTATACTTTTTAATCATAATAAAAGCGTTTGAATTTGATTTTGTGTATTCACGATATAATAATTACCAAGAGAATATTTATCCGAAAGGTTAATGGTGTGAATTTTAGTTTTAGCTTCCCTTAAGTACTCCATTAGGTGTCTGGAGAAAGTTATGATCACTTTTCTTTCTCATTTTTTCAACGTTGTTATGGATTTATAATTAAAATAATGCTGTCCTAAATTGGATGTTTTTATTTCTCTCGTTAATAAAGCCTAATATACTTGAGAAAAATCATCAGAATATCAAATTACTAAAATTTCAACTTTAAAGTTATATTATTACTTTACACCAGGGGTGTCTAACCTTTTGGCATCCTTGGGCAATATTTTAAGAAATAAAATTGTCTCGGGCCGCACATAAAATATACTGATGATTCTAACGATAGATTTTAAGCAGAAAACAGTTAATAATATACAATCAGCGGCGTAGCTAGAAAATTTTCATGGGGGGGGGGTCAATCCCAAAACCAAAATATTTAGTGGGAATTTTTTTTTATTAAAACAAATTACTTCAAGAAATTAAAAAAGAACATAATTCTTGATTAAACATATTAGCTCAGTGTATAGGGGGTTTCAGCTTAGATCGGGAAAATATTTTTTTTCTAGGATCGTTCCAAATCTAAGTTTGCGACCACGAAGGTGTGGAGGACAACTTTTGGTGGCCGAAACCTCGACTTTTTCGAGTTTTTAGCTTATAACTCGAAAACAGTCAATATTTTATAAATAACCATCCTATACATTTTTACACAGAATTTAGTTTAAACATGTATAGAGTTGTCTTAAAGATCGGTAAAGATGTGATAAGTGGATCTCCCTTTAATTCGGCAAGTATAAATACTTCAATTTTAATTTGAAAGTTTATAATAGGAAATAAGGACAAGTTTTTATGTGTGACTTTTTTATTTATCAACCAACGTTTCGTCGACTTTGCCGACTTCTTCAGGGCTTCAAATAGTTACGTCGCACATTCATCTAAATTTACTTTTTACCTTCGTTACCATCGAAAACCATCAGAAACTTAAATTTCAAAAAATTCCTAAGACACATTCACATAAACAATTTTCTTTTTTTTTTACTAACAATTATATATTAGATAATATAGTATTAGGGCCAGTTGTATGTCGGTTGATAAAGTCTTTGTAAACGTTGACAAAGGGTAAAACCTTAGAATTCACCTTGTGCCCTAGGGGATGGCTGGTCAGGTGAAAGTGCGTGTCATCTGATTTGCCATCCGGCCGGGGACAAGATGAATTCTAAGGTTTTACCCTTTGTCAACTTTTACAAAGACTTTACCAACCGACCTACAACTGGCCCTTAGAAATAACATAAATAGAATGAGGCAATACAGTTTTAAAACAATCGAACGGAATTCTTTTGCTTATTCATCTTTACACATATGTTAGAAATTTGAAAAAGGAATTTTTTGAAATTTAAGTTTCTGATGGTCTTAAATGGTAACGGAGATAAAAAAAAATTTAGACGAATGTGTGATGTGACTATTTGAAGCCCTGAAGAAGTCGGCGTAGTTGGCTGATAAATAATAATTTTTAGAAAAATAAAAAACCGACTTCAAAAAAATTAAATGCAACAAATAAAATAATAGCTCAAAAATCAAATAAAATGCACTAAAAGGTATAAAATAATTATCTTATTTAGTTACTACTAAACGATTAATTTATTACATGAAATCACTATCTGAAGTCGGTACCAAACATTTTATGAATCGCACTCGACGGATCTTAGTACGTTTGGAGGGTAATGAAGACAACATCGTGTAAACTCGCTTATATAGTTTGTTTGGCACCGACTTCAAAAAGTGATTTCATGTAATAATTTAATCGTTTAATTGTAATTAAATTAGATAATTATTTTATACCTTTTAGTGCATTTTATTTTATTTTTGAATTCTTATTATTTTAATTGTTGCATTTAATTTTTTGAAGTCGGTTTTTTATTTTTCTAAAAATTAATTTTATTTTTATCTTTTTAGTGATGTTAAGAATATTGACTTATGATAATACCTTGCATGCATCTCGTAAGAGAAAGATTCGTGCGAAGGAATCAGAAATTGATAATAAAATTCAATTCATAAGTAGAGAAATTATCTCGAAACGTTAGCGGGTTTTAAATGAACGTTTTAAGATTATTTTTTATAAAATATTTTATTTATTATAATTTCGATTATTTGCTCATAAGAATTTGAGATTTCCGTTATTTTGTCATTGATTATATCATCAGAACTTGACCAAATTAATATGGGACCTCCCCTAAGGTACCCGAATAAAAGAAGAATTATTGAAATGGGTCCATAAACAGAGAAGTTATGTCTAAACAAACATAACAAAAAAGGTCCAATACCAATGAAATAAAACGGGACCAATCGGGAACTAGACTGAACCCAATCCAAAAAAATCATCAAAATCGGTTCACAATTGGCAAAGATATCGAATAACATAGATACAAAAAAAAATCAGTCGAATTGATAACTTCCTCCTTTTTTGAAGTCGGTTAAAAACTTGTCCTTATTTCCATTTTTTTTTCAAATAAATAATTACCTTTATTATCTAATACAAAAATATAACAAATTTTTTACACTTACAAAAAAAACCGATTAATTCGACCTCTAGGCCCGAAAGCCTCACCATCGAATGTCCATTATTTTTAATTTATTACATATTTTTCTCACTCCTTATTTTGGTAAGGGAATTATTTCCTATTATAAACTTTCAAATTAATACACATTATGCCAGAAATGATAATAATAGCTTATATTTTTATTTTAATAAATCATATCTGCCTATCGAAGTAGTGTAGACTAAATTAGTAAACAGTGGATATCAAATGTCTCCAGGGAGACGGATGATTTCACGCAACTACGCGTCTACTTTTAAGCTCACTTCTAGAAAACAAATACCAACAAATACCAATGCAGGTTGACGAAACCTATTAATGACTTCCCCAGACATTCTAAAAAGTATCTGGATTGATTATGGGTGCTAATGGACCCCTTATCCCCTCATGAGCACTCTTACTTGACAACAACTTTGTATCGCGATCGAAGAGGTATTCATTAGCGTACTATTGCGTGTAAGGCAACGTTTACTATAATCAAATTTAATAGTACGAGTGCGCGTTTGTATGTAGCCTTGCATAGTAACCTTGTGTATAAACAATAACATGAAATGGGACGGGGTAAGGTGTTTGCTAGCTTTTATCGAACAGTGTGGATTCGATTCATTTGAATGATTACATAAGGATTACGAGGGTAGCATTCAATCAGTTTCAGTAAACGCCACATTACATGCAACACTTAAGCATGCGAGCCTTAATGAATACCCGCCCTTATGGTTTTAAAACATTCCAGAAAATTTTTATTTCTTTCGCAATACTGACTCGTTAAGTCGGTCATTTCAGTTTAGGTTATTTCATATGAATTACTCTTGTTATATTATGAAAAATATCACGTATAGTCCAGTCAAAATAGACATTTAAGATTATAATAATTCGAAAAAAACTGAAAAATGGTACAAGTCTTAAATACACTATTACAAATGAAATATTAAAAATCTTCATCCACCCGAACTCTGATAAATAATTTAACAAAGATAAAAAATATCGGTTTTTTGCATTTTTCTCGTAAATGGTAAGTGTTATTTAAAAATAGGTAAAGACAAAAGCTGTAGATCATGCAATTCTCTACAAAAATGATTATTTTACTTTTTTCTTCCAATCACAATTCCAAAAATTGGAGACGTCATACTATACATAATATGCAAAAACTGTAATTTTTTTGCATAAAATCGCAATTTTTTCTTCATAAAATGAAAACCACTCAGAACCCCATAGAAACTTGATTTCTATCTCATTCTCTATGAAATTTTGTTGAATTGAATGTTTACTTTGACCACTGTTTTGTTAAAATTCTTAGATTTTTAGATATTCAGGATTTTCCATGACACTTATGCGGATTCGGATCATATCCTGTCCGGAAAATGCTGGATATCTATAAATCTAAGAGTAATTTAACAAAATAGTGGTCCAAGTAAACGTTCAAGTTCATGGGAGTCCCCAACTATGGGCAGGGGGGCAGGTGCCCCCCCCTAGAAAACGAAATAATAGTCTATTGTGTTGGCAACTAAAAAATAGAACATGTAAAAATATGTTGCAGTAAATACCAGTTTTTAGTAAGAACACATTCTTACTAGTTAAAACGCGTTTTACTGAATACCTTTATGGCAACTAAAGTTTATTGATGTTGGTTGAGTTTGGTTCAAACGACTAGAATCTTCATTTTTGACCTTCCGCCTCATTTTGGGTGTTTATTTTCAAAATTATTTAAACGAAAATGTCAAAAATTACATCCTCTATAACTCTGCTTCTAATATTTGACATTTTCGTTAAAAAATCTGAAAATAAACATCCAAAATGCATTGGCGTAGTTAGGGAGTTTATCTAGAGCGGGCAGCAGGCCAGCTGATTAGCCACCACGAGGTTTCAATTTCGGTAATCCGATTAGAAATCAACTAACTTTTTAGAAGTATTTAAAAATTTTGAAAGTAACGTAAACAAAAGTGATACCTCGTAATAATGGAGTTTCCTAAGGTGGAGGGGGGGGGCGAATTAGTTTCTTGAATGGAGTATTATCTATCTTTTCACTTAAATTTCACCATTACTGCCTAACTTTTTGAGGTACACAAATTGATATAATGAACTATATTAAAGAAGATTTTATTTCCAACAGAAAAGTTAATGTGAGTAAATGTCTAAAATCAATAGTTTACGAGTTAAAAGATATTCCAATATTGTAGAGTGAATGGACCTAATCAATAACAAATAATGTCTCTGATGGCGAGACCTCCTCTCGATATAACGACCAAAGAGAAAGAAATCGATTTTATTTCATCGATTTAATCTATCTGGAGATTCACAGTATCTTTTTAATATAAGAAAATAACATTTTGATTAAGAATTTTGTAGTGTAAAAGAGAATTGTATGAAAAGATTCAATTTCTTCTCTTCGGGAGCGAATCAACTAGAAATGGCCAAAAGTTTTATTTTTTTCTAATCAGATATATATTCAAATCTATTGAAATTTCATATCTATGAATTATTTTTATTTATCTTTTATATCAAATAATTATTATTAGGAAATTTGCATTTTAAAGGGTAGTTTATTTGAAGCCTAATTTGAAAAAAACCTAATAGCTCCGTTGAAATTTTTTTCAAAAATATGAAATTAATAAATATTATGAAACAATTAATTATTAATAATTTAATATAATTTTGAACGAAATCAATTAAGTACTTTTTGAGAAAATGGTAAAAAACACCGAAAATCGTCTATGAAAGGCTGTTATTTGACAGCAAGAGATGCCTTTGAAAAAAGTTAAAAAAGTCATATAAAATGAAACATTGACTTGTGAGATGGAGGTAGAATTTTAAAATGTTTCTAAAACGGCCTTTCATAGACGGTTTTCGGGGTTTTTGACTATTTTCTCAAAAAGTATTGAATCGATTTCGTTCAAAATTGAATTAAATTATTAATAATTTATTGTTTTATAATATCAATTAATTTCATATTTTTAAAAAAATTTCAACAGAATTATTAGCGTTTTTTCAAGTTGGACTTCAAATAAACTACTCTTTAAAATAAAAACTTCATTATAGTAATTAAATTGAAAGTTTTTGCCGAGAGTAGCAGAATTTTTATATATTGAAGGAGACAATAAAATAAATAAAATTTATAATTCCAGCAGAAGACACACTCTTTTATTGTCTCCTTCAATTATAGTAATTATTTGATATAAAAGAAAAATGAATGTAACAACTAGATATGAAATTTCAATTGATTTGAATAAATATCCAAAGAGAAAAAAATAAAACTTTTTGCCATTTCTAGTTGATTCGCTCCCGAAGAGAAGAAATTGAATCTTTTAATACGATTTCTTTTAAACTAATTAATTTAAATTCTTAATCAAAATGCTATTTTCTTATATTAAAAAGATACTGTGAACCTCCAGATAGATTAAATCGATAAAATAAGATCGATTTCTTTCTCATTTATAATTCTTTGTTTTGTTTTATCGAGACGTTGGTTGGGACGTCTCTTGACATTAGGGACACATTATGTTTTATTATGGTTTTTATAAGTTCATTCACTTTACACTAATGAAATATCTTTTAACATATTAAAATTTAATACATTTAAATGTAATATAATAAATAAATAAATAAAATAATTTAAATATACGTAGCAATGAGCCTGGCGTCCACTTGAAGCGCCAGAGATCAGTGCAAAGCAGTTAAATAATTATTTTGTTAAGACAAATTCATTTAAAATGGATTTATAAATTTTATAAAAGCATTAATTTATATGATATATGTAACGATTTTGATTGTTTTATTTGAATATATTAAGGGGGAAATTTTCAATGGTGCAACATCGTATTCTTGCTCAGGCGGCGACAGATCAACAACTGTCTTTAAAAGCTCACTTATTAATACATTTCTTTAATAACAAATTACAGATTTCTATGTTGGGACACTAAATATTTGAAAACTAACCCTTCTTCAGTTGATAAAAATTTCCATTGAATCAAGAGAATCAGTTCACGAGAGACTCTCGCAGAGTCAACAGGGACAGGAGACAATATTATACGTATTTCATTCTCAGCAGAATTTAGTACACTTTTTCCCCCACCCTCTCTTCCTCGAAACTAATATAAGCTGCCCCCCCCCTAGGTAAAATCCTGGGCACGCCCTTGTTCAAAATCAAGTTTCTAGGATGAGTGGTTTTCATTTTATGAATGAAAAACTGCGCTTTTTTGCAAAAAATTTCATTTTTTCCATAATTATGTAGAGTACGACGTCTCCAACTTTTGGAATCGCAATATCTCAGGAATGGTGATTCGTAGAAAAAAGTACAAAACAAGTGTTGTAGAGAATTGCATGAACTACTACTTTTGTCTAACCTATTATTACGATAACACTTACCGTTTGCGAGGAAAATTCGAAAAACCGATATTTTTGACCTTTGACCTTGGATACATTTTCGATCGGATGGGGATTTTTGATATTTCATTTGCATTAGTGTATTTAAGACCTGTACCAATTTTCAGCTCTATGCAAATTATTGTAAGCTTAGCATTTTTTTGTCTATTTTGACTGGACTAGTATACTTATCTATGGTCAAGGCTTCCTTCATCAGCATCCCGAGCGTATGATTAAAATGTATTAGGAAAAAAGTGGTCCAAGTAAAAGTTCAAATCAACAAAATTACCTAGAGAATGAGACAGGAATCAAGTTTTTAGAATGAGTGGTTTTCATTTTATGAAAGAAAAACTGCAATTTTTCAAAAACTTCCACCTCGTTGAGGCACGGGTTATCCCATTAAGCTGAAACTTTGCCAATCACATTTTTTGGCCAATTGGCAACTATTAAGAGGTCCACGACGAAGATATAGTGAAAAAAAATCTCCAGGTAAAGCCTTGTGTGACCACTCTAGTTATCATACATACGGCTAAGCGCTTCCCACTCTTCGCGCTCTATCTCAAGAACATTTAATTGTATAAAATATTACCCAAGACAAAATTTGTAGAATTTTATGCTCTCTACTTTTTTAAAAACTCCAAATCTCATTTAGAGCAAAGGAAACAAGATGAATAAATAAATAAAATAAATAAATCTTTAAAAAATTTACAAAAAAAAAAAACGGTTTTGTGACCTTTGACCTTGAAATTTTTGGACTCGCGTACACGAGATTCTATGAGACTTTTGACCTAACATATAGAAATGCCATAACAAAGATTTAAACAAGTTTATAGCTTACGAGCTGCTCCAGGCGTGCCTTCGGCACGCACTCCACAGTTCGGCCCTAGCGGGCTGCGTCTCGGCATGTGATTATTAGGTCTAGGTTATATTTGTACTATTTTGCCCCCTCTTTCGCCCCCACGCACTTATCTTGGCTATTGATTTTTACAGCATACATTTTATATAGTCTTAAAAACTAACATTAAACAACAACATAACAAAAAATTTGATCTATATAGAAGAAAGTATTAATTTTTTGCCCCCACTCACATTTTGGGAGGTTGAAATTATTTTTTAGATATTTGCAAATAAATAAGTAACTCTCAGTTTTCTAGAGAGTAAATGTACAAAAAGCTAAACATTTCTATATTTTGACCCCCCCCCCCCTTTCGCCCCCATACAGTCAATTTTGATAGTTGATTTTTACGGGAATAGTTTCTTAAAGTAATAAAGAATAACTCTACAAAATTTGATCAAGATAGGAGAGAGTTTTAATTTTTGCCCCCACTCACATTTTGGATAGTTGGGAGTCGAATTTCAAAAAATCCTGAAATTACTTTTTAGATATTTGTATTTAGAATTTTATTAAGTAAAAATCAAGTAGATATCTTATCGTTCTTAATTGAAAATGCATAATTAGTGTAAACACATTGCAAAGATATTTTTCCCCTTTTGACCCCTTTAGAGGTCGAATTTCAAAAAATCCTGAAATTACTTTTTAGATATTTTAATTTAGTATTTTTATAAGTAAAAAGCAAGTAGATATTTTATCGTCCTTAAGAGATATCGCATAATCAGTGAAAACACACTTTGCCCCTTTGACCCCCTTAGGGGTCGAATTTCGAAAAATCCTTTCTTACTGAGCCCCTATGTCATAGATGTAATATCCTCTCCAAATTTCATGTTTCTATGTCCAGTGGTTCTGGCTGTTTTGATGATATGAGTGAGTGAGTGAGTGTATCGGGCAAAGAATTTTATATATATATAGATTAGGAGTAATTCCGAGGTTACGCCCTTTATTCACCTTATTTGACTGACTATTGGCTCCGTGCCGACACTATAGACATCTGGTGGTAAGAAATCCGGCACTAATCTTGTAAAAAATACACTGATTGCTATAGGGATTTACAAAAAAAAGTGAGAAAAAATTAAAAAGCAGGTAATTTTGCAATTTTTCTTTGTGTGTTTGATGTCTTCAGTTCTTTGTATTATTCACACCAAATAAACACCTAAGTATAGTCCTGTGTATATACATTTTTATGATTTTGCTTTCCATTTAGAGGTTAGACTTGTCAAGTTCTTTTGATTAATGATATAGTAATTTGGAAAACAAAATGAATTAATTTATCAAACGCAAATGGAAATTTGTTTTTGAATTGTGTTTAAACAAAAATTGCAACTTTAAAAATACCAAAAATTAGTGTAATGTCATTCGAATTCTGAATTGAAAGTAAAATGTTAATTTTTTATGAATAATTTTTTTTCTGTGTCAGCAAATGAAATAATATTTCGAAATGAATATAATAATAATGAAAATGACTTCTTTTCTGCAGTATCCATCAGAATATGAAATATTTTTAGAACAACTTCTTTACCAGTTTTGATTTATTAGTGAAATTGAAAGAACGTAATAAATGCGACTTGAAATCTGATAAGATAATGAAAAAAGAAGAACGTGAAGCATTGATTTGGAATGATAATAATAACTGTAACGTCAAAGTTCTGTCAAATTATTTAGGACTACTTTTTTGTATTTATTTTCAAAATTTTTGTACCTGGAAATTCCATGAGCCCCAATCGGGGATCAATAAAAAAATGTTAAAAAACAACATATTTTTTAAATACTCCAGTAAAGTAACCTTCACAAGTTAACTACACAACACGAAGTATGACCCATTTTTAAAAATAATTTTTTATTAATGTTGTTGAATATTTCGGGATTCTTTACTTTTTTACCACCTCGTGCGCTTCGATCGATTTTCTTATCACCACCAGGGAGCATGCACGGTCCCAATATTACAAGTTTCTTAAAAGCAATGATTCTTTTTAAAGATATCTACTTTATACTAAGTTCTTCATTATAAATATTTCTAAATGTTTTCGAAATTCTAATTCAAACTCTACTATTTAATAATATTAGCTTAAATGAATTATTGGTTGGATAAAAAATACCCAAATGTGTGTATGTATTATGAAATGAATAATCCCAGAGATTACCTTGTTGACAGATGACACTTGCGAGAGAGAAAATCTGATGTAGCCAGGAGGAATCATTCAGATCTTGTTCCACGCCAATCCTCTTAGTAATTCGAATTTGAATATAGAGACAGAAGAACGTGATTATAGTAATTACCATACAGGCAATCCACACGTCCTTCTCAAATGGCAAAAGGAAGATGTTCGAAATAAGGCTGAGCGAGGGGCTTAGGAAGATTATTGCAGTACTAGACGGAAATAAGTAAAAGCATTATTAATTTTATTTTAAAAAAATATGTGTGAGACTCATCTACGTAAGTTCACGGGTGAAGCGAAACTTCTTTAGAAGTAGATGTTGTTAAAAAAAATATTTTACTTTTTGCACTCGGTTGATGTTACTATGGCCATATTAAAAATCAATAATATATAATATATTTACACGCACATTAAGAGACATTATTTTTCAGGTTTTATAGACATATCTGCTGTTACTGTTACTGAAGTATATATTTTTAAAATCATAACTCTAGTATGTAGTCTGACTCGCTCTTGACCTGTTTAGTGGATAGATAAAGAAAATCATGATTTCAACCCTCAATCAAGAAATTTAACAGCAGATATGTCTATGAAAACCTTAGAGAATATGCTCTATTAATGTTTAAATATATTATATTATATTGATTTATGATATGGCCATAGTGGCAACAACCGAGTGCAAAAAGTAAAATATTTTTTTTTACAACCAACTTATAGTTCATTGCAAATATTAATATATTTTAAAGATAAGAAACTGAAGTTATGACAAGGTAGTTAAATTCAAAAATAAATTCTCAATACTTTATTATATTTAAATTTATTAGAGTAAAAGTCTCCCCTGAGCTTTAATCTTAGCTGAATGCGATAGTTCACACCGCCTAAGACTAACTGCAAAATTTGCGGAAAGTGTACCGAGTCTTGAAAAAGTTTACACTTTTTAAACCAATATGATTCTTAAGCTGCCCACGAGGCTTTTTCCTCTACCTGTTTTTGGAATGGGAGCTCTCTGTTTACAATTTGGAGGCCTGTCGGGATCACAATGACGTCACTGCTGACTGTCTTTCTGGCTAGCTTGCTTGATTTAAAAGATAGGACATGTTCTATTTTATGGCTTGGTCCTGGGATGGTAGCAGCAAGCGGGCACGAGTTGTCGAAACACGCCTCGTGATCAGCTTAAAAACTTGCCATAGAGTCAAAAGCGGTCATTTTGAGACTATCTTTTCTTAACTTTAGATAATCATATTATTCATTCCCAGAAGCCGTAATCGAATCAGAAAAGTTTATTTTTAAAATATTTGTCTCTTTAGAGTAAAAGTTTTCCCCCTGAGAATATCATTTTGACTGTGATTCTATTAGTAAAAAATAAACTGGATTATCGCTGACATTCATTTATTATATTATATAATTTCATCATTTATTTATAATAAATATGTTTTCCCTGAGTCAATATTTATCTCTTCATTCTATTCCCTAATGATTGCCAGCATGATATTGTTTTCAATGACATCCATAATATATATATATGTATTGAGTGGCTCAAAAGTCACAAAAGAGGTTTAAAATAATAATAAATATTTTTAATTTTTAATTTAGTCCCTTTGGTGGTCTTCAGGATCATAGCAGATCAGTTATTAGTGTTCTTTCTGTTGTAAACGTGCCTTAAAGCGGTGAATCAAGGACTCAGGGGGGCGGGTGTACCATAGACACCCTGGACAAATAAACTGCAACGTTGATCGACTTAATCCAAAGTCATTTGAAATATTAGTATGTTCATTCATTTATGTGAGTAATCAAATATCACTGGCTATTTGAAGTCAATGTTGACTTCAAATCAAAAATAACGATCGATGCTTCGCATTGGTTAAAGTAAAAAGCAAAATTACATTAATTAAATGGAACTGAGGCAGCAAATTGGGAAAACTTTAATGTTTATATAGTAAACACTACCTTTTCTATTCTCTACATATTTAAAGCTTATGTACAAATTATCCTTTCCTCCATCCATCCATACTTGATGGCTTCTGATGCCATAAGATCTTGAGCATTCCACCGACTGGACTCGCCTAGCTCTTACGCAGCTTTCATTCTTCTTTGCGCAATTGGTTGCCTAAGCTGCAGGCTCGCCAACGTCATAAATCAAGTCTCAAATACAGGCGCGCCAACGTCATAAATCAAGTTCAAATTCAGACTACATTTCGAGGATTTTAATTAGTACCGTTATTTATATATGTTTTATACTTGTTTGTGAGTTTGTTTGAGACTATGGCTTCCGTAAGCGCTTCTTTGAGGACCCTTTGAAGTCGCACTTGGATAAAAGTAAAAACACGTAAGCATATTAAGATAAATTTTAAAAATAGCTATTATTATAAAAACTTTTCATGATTATTTTAATAAATTTTTATTTTCCTATCAATTTCTTATCCAACTCCGAACAGTGGCGCATTCCACTTTGGTTTCTCACTTCCCATCAAAAGGGGCAAAAGTGAATAACATGCCAACAGCTGAACTCTCGTTAACTTCCACAAGAGATTACATTTTATTGAAAGTAAATATTTACCAATTATTTAATATATGCTGAATTTATTGATTTAAATTTCAAAATTGGTCATAATACTCAAATATAGAACACACAACCAGAACAATAAAGGTAGAATAATATTAATAACATATCATCAAGTTGATCTTTCAAAACCTCCTAAGTCCTAAATTCATTGTTTGCCAGAAAAACAAGAAAAACAATTTGAAACAACAATACATACAAATGCAATGCAATATTTATTATTTGTCCGTAACGCGAAATTAAATTGGAATAGAATAATAAGGGTTCAATTGACAGATGCACCGTGAAAAGATGGTCGGTGTATAAAACGTATAATACTTATCTGACCAAAAATCGGACTTACAAGGTTTTGTTAATCAGCGACGATATGTAGATATGTAATAATTAAGAGTAGGTAATGTGGTAAAATATGATTTTTTTAAACCTTAAAAAGTTTTAGAAATAAAAAAAAATGAAAATTCACTAGCTCTACATCTAAATTCAAACAATCACTCGTTCCCAGAAGGTACAGTGATTTAGATTAATTAAATGCAGAGAGAAATCCAAGATTGATTATCGCCATTGAATCTTTAGAAATTCTAAACTCATATAACAAGAATTCTGACCTCTGTTTAAATAACAGATTCGAATTGACAAACAGCAATCTTCTTAAAATTTACTGTCAAAACAAACAATTTTAGATAAAAGGAAGTGGGAAAAAAGCCCAACAAACCCTCCATTGTTCGGCCGTTCTTTGTTAGAAAAAGATAAATATATGGATGTGTACCCAAAAAATGTTTTTTAATTCTACCTGGCTATTCAGCTGAGAAAGAAGAAAAAATTTTCAAAAATTTTCAATATCCACGCGATACTGATCCAATGAAAAATAATATTTATAATTAAAAAGACTGATGATGAGGGCCAAGCCTTCGAAACTATAGTCTCAAACAAATTTGTCCGCCTCCATGGTGTAATGGTCAGAATAACTGACTGGCAACCCGGAGGTCTCGGGTTCGATTCCCGGCTATACCCAGACATTTTTTCTGTAAGTATAGGGTCTGGTAATAAAAATTAAGTGGGAGATAAATTTAACCTAATTTATCGCGCGGAGAATTTACCACTGCTCGAAGCCCCTAAAACCTTAGTAAATTGGATATTGGATTGTATCTAAGTTTCTGAGATTGGCTCGTGATCCCGGCTTCTTTTCCTTCTACTCTGTTCTTTTCACGATGGAGGGCCAGCCCATACAGGCCTTTAGGGGATGCACATTCTGGTGTATCTCCCTTCTCACATCAATATCATTAAAAAAAATAATAAATAAATAAATAAATAATATACTATATACAGATATATAATTTCGATATAATATAGTATATGTGTGTATGCCATATTTGCATCGTTGCAGAGGACAACCTCTTTGTTTCTCTTCGTGAATCAACAACCCTGCTTCTCTCGCCAAAACAAAAACTTTCAACCTAGAAAGTTTCTACACCAGCAACACAAGTTATTATAATAATATTTTATTTATGTACTAGTTGAATGTTGCTGGAAAAAATCGTCGACGAAACAACTGGATCCATCCATCCATCCGCAGGGACTAGATGAAAAAATCTCTCTTTTGAGGCTCTGGGGGAAACCGAAAGCTATTTTTGACCAAATTGTTAATTCGTAAAATTCAACCCAATTGAGTACTATTATTTTTTACTTTAGTTGGGACTATGGAGCCACACTTTTTATTTTATGACCCCTTAAAGTTGACGTTGGCTAACGTTGGAAAACAATACTTTATCCCATAGAGATTCGCTAGGCTACGTATGGATAAAGTAAAAATAACAGAAAAATCACTTTGAAAATGAAAAAAGATGGTCGATCATTTCGTATAATATAAATATATATATAGGTAGAGAGAGAGGGAGTGTACAGTAAATCACTTTTGTCTGGTTTTACGAATTGATCTCTGATCTTTCTCTTCTATATGTGGATTTTTCCTCTGATTTTCGCCTTAATGGCAAGAATGCATCCCCTATTTATTTTTCCTCTATTCCTTTGAATATATCGAATGAGAATATAATAAATATTCATGTTTCTGAAATAAGGACATTTACCTGAGTTCAAAAGTATCCATTGCATATTCACAAAGGGCATAAGTGTTTACTTGCATGAATATTCCCGCAGCAGTTATCTCAATCCCCTTTGCTCGAAATGCTCCAAGATACCATCAAGAGAACCATTGAAGCGAATTGCCTGAATATTTATACTAAGAATACAAACAAGATGTTCCAATAAAGTGATCTGTGAACAATTACAACTATATTTAACTTATTTATTAGTTTTATACCTGAAATTCATTTCATCTTGAAGATATTCTATCAATGGCATATTAATATCCATCCAGTTTTCATTCTTTTTCTCGGAAAGTTGCGAGTTGGCTGGTAAATACACACAAAATTTAATATTCAGTAATTCAATCAAAATATTTAAATAGATTTCTGTTTTCGTTTTAATGGGGGTAATGTTTATTTGAATAGATAATTATAATCAGCGATCTACTCATTAGTTTTTATTAGGAAGAACTCTATCTTCCTATATATGTAGCTATTTATAAAAATATTTAGCAAGTAGATAAATGTCACTTTCCTATTCTATTTATCAATTTTTCAATCAAATAAATTTAGGAAGGGGGTGGAAACTCGGCATCTCCACTTCTGCTGACAGCTAAATTTCTCGAAAATCATATAGGTATATAATATCAGTGGCATGCGGTTCATGGATGCTGTAAATGCAGCCCATCCTTAAAATTTAAAAACCTTAGAGTATTTTCAATCTTGACATAAAATCAACTGGTTTGTTCACCACACGACTTTCACATTTTCATTTATTTGAAGTCATCGCGACACTATTAATTTACACCCACTGCCTTTATTTCGTTTTTTTTTATTTTCTCAAAAACGGCTCTAACGATTTTTTTTAAAAATTAGTGTATTTATCAAGTGTCATGAGTTAATAGTTGTGTCAAATTTTTAATCCGATTGAATTAAAGGAGGGGCTTGTAAATCTAGGAGTGTCGTAAAATAAATATTTTAAAGCTTCATATCTCGTCTTCAGGAAAGTTGTAGGGCCTTGGAATTTGAAACTTAAGCTATCTAGAGGCTACAAGAAGTATAACAAGTTTTTGGATAAAACAGGAAAACCGGAAGTTCATGTTTACATACGTAAGAATTTACCCCTCCTTGCGTTTCGCAACCATAAGTCTCAGAGAAACAAAAACTTTTCAATTAGAAAAATTCTATACTATTCGATAAAATTTGAAAAACGGAGTCAAGAATAAAACAAAATTTTAACAAATTCAGGGTTCTTTTTTGGACACCATCCTTCTTGAAAAGTCACATCCCGCCACTGATATAATTATAGATAGGTATTTAAACATTTTTGAGAAAGGAAAAACTTTTTTGATAATCCTAAGCATCAAAGAAGTTTAGTTTAAATCTGTATAGTTTATTTATTGATTTTTTTTTTATAAATTTTATTTGTTTGTAATATATTTTTCTAGTTTTTGACATTAATCCTTAAGAGACCTCTGTAAACTTGGGTCTCAGCATTTCTTCTTCCTATATGAACAGTACAGGTTCTTTGCAGCATTTGTTAGATGTTTTGGCGGGGGAGCTTTTACATATATTTTGTTTACGTATATAATTATTTATTTTTGTTATTTATTTTGTTTTTATTAGAACATTAAAATTATTTTGATTAGTTAAGAGGAAAAAACTAAACCCAGAGGGGTTGGATTTTGGATACTGGGATGGGGAGGCAAAATCTATTCTTGGCTTAGTTGCGGCCCCGAGTATAATGAAAGCATTAATATATTACAGATGTAAAATTGCTTTTTATGAGCGCGACTAGGGTAGAAAGAAGAAAAAAGTGATATATACAGGGTGTCCTGTATCACAACGATAAACCGTGAACAGGGTATAAGGCAATTTACGACGGTCCAGAAAGTAAACATTTTTTTAAATAAAAGTTATAGTTTTCGAGTTATAGGCATTTTTCGAAAATGGTCAAAATCGCTACCCTGCCCTAAATATCAAGAAGCTGTGGCTACAAATTTACATATTTTATTATTATAATTTTTGTTACCCATTCTTGAATAATCCTGCTATTGACCAGAATTCAAAATAAAACAATAAGTATTGTTGTGTTGTGTTTGTGTTTTTTTTCATCATAGGCTCCACAAGGATTTAAAAAATAAAACAATAAATAAACAAATAAATAGAATAAAATATATAAATAAACAAAACAAATAAATAAATAAACCAAATAAAACAAATATACAAAGTAATCCTGCCGAGAATATGTCAGAAATCAAGTCTATGCATAATCGTCGTCTAAAAACTGGCCAATCCGATAGTATGCCTTTTTTAGTAGTGTGCGCTTAATGGAGGATTTAAATATAGATATAAATATAATTTAGAGCTAGACTAGTAATTTCCTCCAGAATTTTGTTGTAAAATCACACACCTTGACCCATGAATGAACCTTTTGTAAACAAAACCTCGGGAATATTCTTGAATCTAGTATTAAATTCATGCCTGTCACTATTCTTTGCGAACTCAGTAATATTCTTCTGCACATATACCAAGCATTCATAAATGTATTGGGATGCCACCGTCAGAATATTTATCTCCCTAAATTTTTCCCTAAGAGACATTTGTGGGACCCAAATTATATATAGCTCTAATGGCTCTCTTTTGAATAATAAATATCGTGTCGATATCAGTTGCCTGTCCCCAAATTAAAATACCATAGGACATCACACTGTGGAAGTAGCTATGGTATACTAAGCGAGCCGTATCGACATTCGTCAGTTGCCTAATTTTTTTGACAGCGTAAGCCGCAGAAGCAAGCTTGCCTGCCAGAGCCCCAATATGAGGACCCCATTGCAACCTGGAGTCCAACTTCATGCCCAAAAATTCCGTAGAATCCACATAATCAAGTGATTCCCCACCCAAAGTCAGATCAGCATAGACCCGTCCCACGTTCGACAATGAGAATCTAATGCATTTGGTCTTTCCTGTGTTAAGCAGTAGTAAATTGTTAACTGTGAACCAATCCATAATTAACGAGAGAGTAGTGTTCACTTCGTCAAAGCTATTTTAATTTCTGTCAACTTTGAAAATTACTGATGTATCATCCGCAAACAGTACCATCTCTTCCGATTTACCAATAATATATAGAAGAAGGTCATTCATATAATCCAAAAAGTACTATACTTTTGGAGAAAAAAAAATATTTTTGCCAGACTTATGTTTTAAAAAATTTTCATCAACTAACTTTGAATCATCTTTAATGTAAAATAAAGTCTAGTAAACAAGCATGGCAAGTTATTTAAAAAATTGGCCCATTTAGTCAAGCTTTCAAAATGGTGCAGCACTTTGTACTTCCTTGATTAGAAAAAAAAATATTGATATTTTTTGGAAAAATTAGCTAATTTAATATCATATTTTGATAGTGTTTTTTATTTAATATGTTAATCAATTATGTCGCATCTTAATTGAACTAATCTTTGGCTATTAATGGGATTATTATTAGCTATTATATTATAAATGTCTGTAATAGTCAAAGATTAGTCCAATTAAGAAGCGACATAATTGATCAACATATTAAATAAAAAACACTATTAAAATATGTTTTTAAATTAGCTAATTTTAACAAAAAATATCAATATTTTTTTTCTAAATAAGGAAGTACAGAGTTTTTTGAAATCTTTATTAAATGGGCCAATTTTTTAAATAACTTGCCATGGTTGTTTACTGGACTTTTTATTACATTAAAGATGATTCATAGTTAGTTAATAAACATTTTTTAAAACATAAGTCCAGCAAAAATATTTATTTTTCTCCAAAAGTATTGTACTTATTATTTTATTTTGAATTCTGGTCAATAGCAGGATTATTCAGGATTGCGTAAAAAAATTAGAATAATAAAATATATAAATTTGTAGCCACAGAATCTCTATTTAGGGCAGGGTAACGATCTTCACCATTTTCAAAAAATGCCTATAACTCGAAAACTATAAGACTTTTATAAAATAAACTGATACGTTCTTATGTGGCCATCCACTTGACTTTACCATACAACATGGCCCCTCACTTATATTTAATATTTAATAAAATTATTTATAATCATGTAGGGGGGGGTAGTTTTTGTATTTTTTGACTTCTGGGGGCCCACTGATTATGATTACAAAATTTGGTAGAGTTTGGTACAGGAGTTTAGATTTTCATTTTTTGACTCCCTCCCTATTTTGGGTGGTTAGTTTTTGCATTTTTAGACTTTCCGGGGCCCACTGATTATGTATACAAAATTTGGTTGAATTTGCTTAAGTAGCCTAGATTTTAATTTATAACCCCCCCCCCCCCTTCATCCCACTTAATTTTGGGTCAATATGCACCAAAATTTAATCAGCTCTTAATTTCAATGCACCAAAACTACGTGTGAAATGTAGTTTTGATATTCACAATAGTTTTTGAGCTAGCTCGTCCACAAAAATTTGGTAAACCATAGACCAGGGGTGGCCAAGCTACTTGATAGTCCGAGCCATTTTTCAAAATTTGAAATGTTTCGCGAGCCGCAATTAAATACGTATTTTTTTTTTATTTATTTAATGTCACCGGGAACAAAGCCCATTTAGACAGCACATAAGTAGAAAATACGTATTTAAAAGGTATGCAAAAAAGATATTAAAAAAATTTTTTTACAGAAATTATATTTATTGAAAACATAAATAAAAGTACAAAATATGTGTATTGAATTTAAATATTAAAAATTAAACACATTTATTTCACTTCTCTTGATAATTCTTTAAAATTTGGTGAATAATTGGTGACAGCACTTCTCAGTAATTCTTTGAGATGCTGGTTAGTTAAAGTCTATGGCATAGACTAACAGAATAACAGACAGACTAACTAACAGACATTATGACAAAACAATTATTATCTCGAAAAATATAATTTTTTCGATGTCCACTTATTAGGGCTTTTTTGTTTTGTAGACCTAAATGCCATGGTTTCGCCCAATTTTTTTAATCAAAATAATTTTAACCGTTTTTGAGATATTTCGAAAAAAAAGAAGCAAAAACTCACTTTTTTTATGCACGATTACAATACTTGACCATATCCTGTATGGTAAAGTAAAAATTTTTTACGTTCTGGAAAAATCGTATTATCCCCTGTTCACAGGACACCCTGTATATTGTTTTTTGTTTACTCTATTTTTATCAAACTTATGTATGTCCTTTAACCTTCAACATGTACTTTTGAATTGAAAGGCTTGAACTAAGTACCACAAGTAGAGAAAAATAAGTCACTGTATGTTTATTAGTTAATACTTATATATTTTAAAAGGTAAAAATAAGATTTATTTTTACTTATAATAGATTAATTATAAAATCATTTTAAGAAGACACGTTTAATGTTTTTGCTATTTGTTATTAATTAATTTTCAATTCATTAATATTAATGAAAAGGTTTTGAAAACAGTGAATTTGATGTTTGTTAAATAAATTCATTCTAAGGGAATTTTAATTAGATCCCAACCCAGATGAATAAATCTAAAAATAACTTTACTATAGTTGAAGAGATATTTTCTTAAGAAGAAAAAAAAGAATAATAATAATTTTCTAGCCCCCGAGAAAATGTGTGTTTTTTTAAAACAATATTTCATCCTGAGAAATAGGTACTTTAGACATTGGCTGTAATAAATTCTCTAAGATAACTTAATGAAATAGTATTTCTTCTGAAGAAAATCTACCCCTAAAGAACGTTTCCCCATAATCGTTGAAAAAATAAATAATCCATTCTTTATACAGATCTACAGTATTTTATTACACTTTTTTACTTCTTTTCTGCTAAGATATGTGCGTGCTTGATATAAATTTCGACTAACCACTCATAATAAAAGATGTCAGCCAGTTAAAAATTTATTCTCGCTACAAATTATTACACGGAGGTCTCACCTCAATTACACCTGTTGAAATCGAAGTGCCTTTTAAGTTGGAGCGTTCGCTCGTGTGTAACTTTAAAGGCGTCTTCGCAGCCACTCCTTCATCGCTCGTCCGGAGGAATTCTTTCGTCTCCCAGGGAAGATTATAATAGAGACGATAGATTTCAAAAGCGATCACTTCACTAGGGGAGATTGCTTGAAGCCAGAGAGCCTCGCAGTCAATCAAAATGTCAACCTCTGATAAAACCTAAAATGTATTTTTTAAAAACAATAAGTAATTTAGATTTACAATGCAAGTAAGTAATTGTATTTCAGGGTGAGAAATAAATATATATATATATAGGGCATCAATTTTCAACGTTTTTATAAATGATTATCATCAAAAACCAAATTCAAATTTTCTGTTGCAGTAAAAGCCCGTTTTTAGTAAGAACGGGTTCGTTTCACTGAGTACCTTTTTGGCAACTAGAATTTACTGATGTTGGTTGAGTTTGGTTCAAAAGGTCTAGAATTTTCACTTTTGACCTTCCGCCTAATTTTGGGTGTTTATTTTCAAAACGTTTTAAACGAAAAGGTCAAAAACAACTTTGCTTCTAATGAGGATGAACATTTTTGCAAATAAACACCCAAAATTAGGCGGAAGTTCAAAAATGAAGATTCTAGACCTATGAACCAAACTCAACCAATATCAGTGAATTCTAGCTGCCACAAAGTATTCAGTGAAACGCGTTTTAACTAGCAAGAACCCGTTCTTAGTAAAAAACGTGTTTTTATTGCAACATATCCAACAAAAATATAGCACACAGCGTACGCAGGCTAAGTTCGAGCATTGGCCGTCGTACACGAACCATTTGGAGCCACTTTCGACCCCCGTGCAGCTCAAAACCCATTTGAGATGCAGAGCTGAAATTATACATATATCTAAATATGTAATTCGATCTTATACCATAGAGAGATCTTTTAGAGATTAAGTTCATTTATAGTTCAAATGTTTGTTAGTATTAATATAATTATCTTATTTTTAATGTGTAAGTCGGAGGCAAAATAAATTTCTTTTTAATCGTATAAACATAAGAAAATTTAAACATATTTCATTTAATCCTCTATATAGCTCTCGGAGAAATGTTATAAGTGATATTAGCTGAATCGGAATTATTTATATCTTTCAAACTCTTGATTAGTTTCGTTGATAGATAATGGAAAATATTTAAGATCATCAATTAGAATCCACTGATGCATTATATCAAAATATCGACGATTGGAAGCCTAAAAAATAATTTCATTAAATGAGAAAATAATGATTGATTATATTATTTGCACTAAAAATACAAATTTGACAAAAATAAAAAGTTTATAATTAGCTTGAATTATATTATTTACTAGCTGCAAGGCTCGCCTTCGGCGACCCTCTTGCTAACCAGGAGGCATAGCCCACTGACGCCCCCCTCACCCCCCACTCACCCCCCCCAAAACCAACCCAGCACCTCCACCCCCCGCACCATTCACCCGTGACCAACCCCCGCCCCTACACCACCACCACGCACCCCACCCACCTCGGGCCCCCACCCCCGTACCACCCCACTACGCATCTGGACCCCCCCCACTTCACCAAACCTGCACCACCACCCCCGCACCCCACCCTCCCCGTTTATTTTTCGAAAATTTTTGGGGAGATTGTCCAATTTCTTCTTATTTTAAAAACAAAAAAAAATAAATAGGTCAAATTGTTTCAGATATGTTTTCCAGTGAGTACATATATATACAAATCTTAATGTTTTAAAGAAATTTATAATTTTATGCCGAGTCGCATTGAAGTGCTGGGCCGCATTAGGCCCGCGGGCCGCGGGATTGGACACCCCTGACCTAGATAGATAAATGGTCTCGAAACTCCTTAAGACCTGGATGCATAAAGGGTAAAATTTATTCAGAATTAGGACAAATGATAATGTTCAAAATTGCCACAATTTTTCACTAGTCAAATGAATAACTTCACCATCGCACTCGGCCCCCTATGGGCGGCATTTACAACGTCAATTACCTGCATTTACCCCCCCCACCACCACCTTTTTTGCTCTCGAGACCCCTGGCTACTGCTCCCACTCGTTCTTATTCATACAACCACCACAGGGTAAACATCTCTTAGAATTACTCTATGTGTGTTATTCGCTAGACTTGTATGGGCCTGAAAGGTAAGAATATTCTGATAGCTAAAATTCATATCCTATACGTGTTCATTTCTTTAATTATTTTTCTCTTTTATCCTGAAAGGTTCATCAATAACATAACTAAGCCACGCTTAGCCAAATGTATGTTTTGTTCGACCGAATCGCTTGGCATACAACAACATATATATTCCCTTGCCCACCAAAGCGGCAAGAAACCAACCCTTTTCTTTCTGAACAAATTCAGAAAGGGCATTTTGGCGCTCATTATCTTGAGCAGCGCACACAGCCCCCACACGGCGCATTCAATTTTGCGCATAGGCATCGAGGAACTGGGACCCAGGCTCCAAATGGCCTGTACCTTTCCCAAACACTCTCCTTGATCAATCTACACCACACTCCACAAATCATAAACCTTCCCCTTTGTTGATTACTTAATAAATTTTATATAAACGTTAAATTGTTTTACCTTTTTATTTCATACTCCTTTGAAGAGAACTACCCTTGTCTTCCCTCCATTTTTCTTTACAGGATATCATATATGTATAACATTAATTAACTAGATGATCAAAACAGCCAAATCGAAACACATTTTTTAATACATAAAGTTAGATCACAGCTGCCTTGAGGACTTACAACCCTCATAACAAAAAGGCGCTGATAACTTTCAAACGAGATGAGCAAACTTTTTAAGCTCAAAGTAATCTCAAGAATAGGTGAGTGAACATTGTGTTATGGTACTCTGTGAACATCATTTTTTACTTTCAGTTACCTAATAAATGAAAATATTTATTACAATGCCTTTGAGAATTCGAATTCGAGTTTTTCAATCGTGGAATATAGAAAGAAAAATAAGGACTTTATTTTATTTCCATTAATTTGAGTTGATTCATTGATAATAAAAATAAAGAAGAATCGAAAAGGGAAAACAAATCGATCTATCGTCATCCCTTGAATGTTAATTTAAGTGTTGGCCTCCTTTTGACGTGATAATTTCGTTGACACTATCGCGATGGATTTGTTTGCTTAAATAACTGTCATTCTGCACAAACCTAAAATTGAAATCCTTTAATCTCTCCCCCTGCATGTTGATCGATTCCTGTTTTTTCTCATGTCCCCCAGTAAGCCTTGCTAAAGTATTCTAATTTCCAAGTGGATTTCTTTTTTCATGTTTGTGTTGCTTTTCCTAATATAAAAATTTACCCCTTGTATTTTTTTAAAGTTAATGGTTTCATTATCAATAATAATTCAATTCAAATTGTTTTCAGCATTAAATATTCAAAAAAAAAAAAAAAAAAAAAAAAAACATGGGGACGCCGAGAGAAGTAAAAACATAAATAATTTTTAAGAAAAATAAAACCGACTTCAAAATTAAATGCAACAAATAAAATACACTAAAAGGTATAAAATAATTATTATCTTATTTAGTTACAACTAAACGGCGAAATATTAACATGAAATTACTTTTTGAAGTCGGTGCCAAAACATATACCTATTATGAATCGCACTCAACGGATCTTACTTAGTACGTTTGGAGGGTATGTCATATATCGGGCGTTTTTTTTAGAGGTATAGAACTTTAAGTTGGCATCACTTTTTTAACTGGCGGCCATTTTGTCAGCTGTCAAGTGATTAATATTTAGTTTGGTTTGCCATTTCATCATGAACAGGTTGACAAAAGAACAACGCTTGCAAATCGTGCAAATTTATTTCGAAAATAATGGTTCAGTTCGCGAAGTTTACCGCAAGCTCCGTCCATTTTATGGTCGACATAATCGTCCATCAGAGCAATTAATTCGGTTAACCATGGATCGTTTTCGCACTACGTTTACTCTATGTGATAATACGCATCCGCAGAGACGTCGAACAGTGCGCACCGAAGAAACAATTGCCGCTGTAGAGCAAAGTGTTGAAGAGGACCAGAATGAATCGATTCCGGTATAGAGCCATGATAACCGACTATTTTGTTCCCGAATTGGATGGCATGAATGTGGATGAGTTGTGGTTCCAACAAGACGGCGCTACATGCCACACAGCGCACGTCACAATCGATTTATTGAAGGAAACATTCGATGAGCGCATAATTTCGCGGAATGGACCTGTCAATTGGCCACCAAGATCGTGTGATTTGACACCATTGGATTATTTTCTTTGGGGATATGTGAAGTCGCTCGTCTACGCCAACAAACCAGAAACGTTAGGGGACTTGGAAGCCAACATTCGTGGCGTTATTGCCAACATACGGCCCCATATGCTCGAAAAAGTGGTTGAAAATTGGACCTGTAGAATTGGATTTATTCGAGCCAGCCGCGGCGGCCACATGCCCGAAATCATATTTAAACATTAATGGCATAAAATTGTCCTTCCAATAAAGCCAAATTGATGGACATTGAAACGATTTTCTTGTGTTTTATTTCAATTCGAAGTTCTGTACCTCTAAAAAAAACACCCGTTAGGTATAGCTTGTCTGGTACCGACGTAAAGTCGGTTTTATTTTTTTCTTAAAGTTATTTTTATTTTTTCTCTTTTTAGTGATGTTATTAATAGTGAGCATATCATCAGAACTTGACCAAATTAATATGGCACCATCCTTAAGATACCCCCTTTCCAATAAAAAAAGAATCATCGAAATCGGTTTATAAACAAAGAAGTTAGGCTTGAACAAACCTAACAAAAAAGGTCTAATACAATGAAAAAATGGGACCAATCGGAAGCTAGACTGGACCCAATGCAAAAATTTTTTCAAAATCGGTTCACAATTGTCGGAGATATGAGGTAACATAGGCACAAAAATAAAATCAGTCGAATAGAGAACCTCCTCCTTTTTTGAAGTCGGTCAATAACTATGAAATATCAGTTTATTTTATATTATTTTTTTTTTTTAATTTACAAATTATGAAATTTTAGTTTTTGATACTACAATTAATTTGAAAATTAAAAAAAACACTGTTATTTCATAATTTTAAGTTTTCCTCTTGTCGGCAGTCCCCATGACTTCTTTTTTTAACCGATTTTTGAAAAAAGGAGGAGGTTTTCAATTCAACAGAATGTCTGTTTTTTTTTGTGTTTTTGTTTTTTTGTGTTTGTTCATTTATTTCTCTTTACCATGTGGACCGATTTAGATGATTTTTTTTTGCATTGAGTTCAGTCTCGTACCAGATTGGTCCCGTTTTTTTTCATTGGTATTGGACATTTTTTTAAATTTTTGATTGAAACTATTTCTTTCTCTCACTCCGGATTATGATTTTGAAAGGGTTTTATCGTGCTGAGAGTAGCAAGAATTGTTGATTCTTAAGAGGAAATCAATGAGGCTGTCTTACCGCCTCATTATTTAAATTTAATAAATAAAAGAAAGAAGGCTATTTTAAATTTTATATCTTTGTAGATATCTAGGTCTGCATTATATGAATGCTTCACTTGCCAAATCGATTATTTCTGAATTTTATTAAATTTTAATGTCAAAGCACTTAAGTGACTCCTAACTGTATATGTTCTTAACAAATTTCTATAATAATATCAAATAAACTGCAACGATCGTTGCTAAACTTTATCCAAATTCATTTGAAATATTTATATCTTTACTCCTTTATTATTAATCATTCATTTTGACTTTAATTCAAAAATAATGATCGATTCTCATTTAATACTTGAGGAATAATAATTCTACATTGAATTTTTGACGTTTCGGTTATTATTGGTAAGCATTGCTGAAGACATGGAGGAATCGAGTTAAAATAAAAAATAACGATCGATTCTTGTCTATTACTAGAGAAATAACCTTATTGCATTCCATTTTTTATGTTTTGACTATTAATGGCAACCTCTACTGAAAACGTGGAAGAATCGACTTAAAATCAAAAAGACTAAATTCTTTTATAAAAACAACTCAAGCTTGAGTACTACAATTTGTGACTTTAATTGACACCATGGGTTCCGTAGTCTTTACCTGAGGACCCTTTAAAGTCACGCTTGCCGCGAGACCGATTACAATACTTTACCCATGCTTTGCATTGGATAAAGTAAAGATTTCGGCAGGTGTTGTCGGTCTCCCTGGTGTAATGGTCAGAATAACTGGCTGGCAACCCGGAGGTCTCGGGCTCGATTCCCGGCTATACCCAGACATTTTTTCTATAAGTATAGGGTCTGGTAATAAAAATTAAGTGGGAGATAAATTTAACCTAATTTACCACTGCTCGAAGTCCCTAAAAACTTAGTAAATTGGACTATATCTAACTATCTGAGATTTGGCTCGTGATCCCGGCTTCTTTTCCTTCTACTCTGTTCTTTTCACGATGGAGGGGTCAGCCCATACAGGCCTTTAGGGGATGGACCTTCTGGTGTATCTCCTTCACACATCAATATCATTAAAAAAAGTGAGTTGTTACACACTCATAGCAGATTCCGACTTCCATGGCTACTGGCCTCCTGTCGTAAACAAGCGTGACGGTCACACGAGTTCAGTGCTTTTTGTTCAGTGCTTTTTCCCAGCCCAAAAGTGGCCAAAGCCTAAAGAAGTTTTCACTTCGAAAAAAATAGGTGTAGAGCTGGAGTTATCCTCTCCGCCCCATTTTTCTTCTTGATATTAATGCAATAAGATGCAATTGCTATAATTTCTAATAATTCACAATTTCCAAAAGTACCTTTTAAAATGAAAGAAAAATAAGCTGATGTGGCCATCCATATGACTTTACCACACACC
>JALMQS010000323.1:0-45509 GCA_024734495.1 Forficula auricularia | reverse complement strand
ATTTTCAATTAAATTGATTATTATTCTAATTAAAACAGACTAAGGACGGAGGGATATATAACGGATGGAAAATAGAAAGATAGGTTTTTTATTGAATTAGTTTTTCCTCTTACTAAGAACAAGGACAAAACGATGATCCAAGGACAGTCGATGGCTTTTTTTTTTTTTTTAATGCAATCGAATGCAAGAAGGTGCACCAGTAAAGATGTAGCCCCTATGGATCTCGAAAGACCCTTGCATTACCGAAGAGAAGGGAAAGTTGTTTAAGTGAGAGGGTGTAGACGTAGGTGTCTATGCACCCTGGTTTTGAAGGTTTGAAGATCATAGGTGCTGGGAAAGATAGAGGCTGGGAGAGAGTTCCAGTTCCTTGAAGTCATGGGGATATATGAATTCGCGAATGAAGTGGTCCGGCACTTTTCCAATTTGACCGCGAAAGAGTGTTGGGAGTCGGCAAAACGTGTGCTGCGTGCAAAGCATGCTTTGGGGGAATTATTGATTTTATCTCATCAGAGCACCTGCCGTGATAGTATCTATAGAAAAGGGAAAGGGCGGAGACATCTCTTCGATGAGCCAGCGAGTCGAGGGAGTCGGTGAGGGTAGAATCGTCAATTAGCCTGACGGCTCGTTTCTGAATTGCATCAAGGGTAGCAAGAGAATATTTTGAGGCTCCTCTCCACAGATGAGAGCCGTATTCGAGACAGGGGCGGATTTGGGCCTTGTAGATGGTGAGAAGTTGTGGGGGTTTGTAAAATCGCTTGGACCTGAATAAGAAGCCAATCTTCCTTGCTGCAGATTTCGCCACAGAGGAGATGTGTTCATTCCAAGACAGGTCAGATGCGACAGAGACGCCCAACATGGATAGGCTGTCACACATTTTCAGGGTATTCGAATCGAAGTGAATATCAGGGAAATCTCTATTTTCGCGCCTAGAAATTAGACAACATTGAGTCTTGTTTGAATTGAAGTTAACTAAATTTTGAGAGCCCCATTTATTCAGTTTGTCTAGGTCGAGAGTAATTGAGGAGGCAATATTGATTCGATTATTCGGGAGAGAGGGGTTTGCCGTGTAGAGTGCTATCGTCGGCGTAACAATGAGTGGGGTTTGCCGTTTGATCAATAAGGTCGTTTATATAAATAAGGAAGAGTGTGGAGGAGATTACAGAGCCTTGGGGAACACCAGAGTTTGTGGAGAACGATTCAGAAGATGTTCCATCCACCACAACTTTTATACTTCGGTTTGTCAGAAAGCTTTCAATCCATTTGCGAAGTGTTGGTGTGAATCCAAAGGCTGGTAGTTTGGCAAGAAGATTTTTTGTGCCAAACCTGGTCAAAAGCTTTGAGATATCAAGGGCTACAGCGAGGGGTTCTTTTCCGGCCTCTAGAGTATTGTTCAAGGTGTGGGTGACGCGGTTATGATGTCGCTTGTGGAACGATTTTGACTGAATCCATATTGCCTATCGTGAATTAATTTATTGTTTTCTAAGTGATGAAGGACGAGATGGTTTATAATGGTGGGGAGGCAATCTCCGAAGTCGAAGCTCAAATACAATGTATACATTAATTTATGTAAAATAATAGGTTCAATAAAATATCTTATATTAATAAAAAATTTATTCTCTCTAATTAAAACAAATAAAATATACTAGAACCTCATTATCTCGGGAAAATGGATCCAATATGCAAAGACTGTAAAGAAAATCATTTTGCAAGCTGAAAACCCATAAAATTCGTGAATTTTCGAGTTACTTTCACAAAGTAAAATTAATTTACCATTAATGACACCGAAACCAGAGACAAATCTCAAAATTTACTTGAAAAATACTGCCTATTCAAAAAACTTTAAAGATAACATAAGACGCAGTATTAGTGCTCTGGCTTTTTGCAAGTATGGGAATGCGAAAAATGGCAACTCCGAAACTATATTATTGTAGGAGGCGGGTCGTTCGCCCCTTGGCTTCGTAGGAGTCAAATAACACAGGTATTCATTTATAAAATGTATTTATTTACAAAAAGGGGCTATAGCATATTATCTTCTAGGGGTTCGTCGTGCAAACATCGTCATCTTTACATCGTAACATACTGATTAAAGTATCACGTAGAAGGCAACTGGTGAAATCGAAATATAACTTAGAACTAACATCAATTTAGTACATCAAACATCTATTTAGAACTGATCAATCCATCTCGTAAAATGCAACTGCCTTCAATTTGAAATTAGTGTGTTGGTTCTAGGTGAAACATTTTAATATAATAATAAAACTTGAGCAAAATGCGAGGTAGGTTTCACAAAACATTTGACTACTGATGATGGGCTTACCCCTCGAAATATATCGAATTCAAAACTCAATTTTGTTTTATTTCTTTTTTTGTGAAACCTACCTCGCATCTTGCTCAAGTTTTATTATTATATTTATTTAATAATTAAATATTTGATCATTTTACTATTTGATAATTAAGTTGAATGATTGTTAAAAATAATTATTAAGATTTTTTTTGAGAAACTAATTGATTTTAATATTTTTTTTTTTTTTATGTATAAAAAAATAGTTCTAATGAAAGTTGCTCAGTTTTTTTCTAGATTAAGAATATGTACAGAAACTTATAGGGTTCCATTTGAAAAACAGAACTTGAGCTCGAAATAACCTGAAAGCTTGTTCTAGGTCGACAAACAATAGCGTAGTTTAGTTTCCCCTGATATGAATAAACTTCTATTTGAAACTTTTTTTCATTTAATTCATTGTTTTTGAGATAGAAGACTGTCTTAAGATAAAAATCTCATCTGATATGATGTAGGGTGAGACATATAAACTGATTCCATTGGTTCAAACGGCAAACCTCACCCATATATTGATTGATATAGCACCTCACAACAGCAAACCCCTTCTCCCTGAAGAATTGAATCAATAGCTGTTTCCTCAGAATACTCCTGACTCCAATGAAATCTGAAGAAATGTGTTCCAAATTTAGTTAACTCTAATTCAAACAAGACCTCACAGCAGTTCAATTCTAGGCACAGGGGAAGATTTCCGATATCACTTCGATTCGAATACCCTGAAAGGTATTTCCATCCATGTTTACACTTCAGAATGATCTGACCTGTCTTGAATGAACACACTTCTCGGTGAAACTGCATAAGTAGATTTGTTTCTGTCCAGGTCCAAAGGATTTTAAACCCCGCTAACTTCACCAACGAAGGCCTCCAAACTACCCATTCTAATACACTACAAGCTTCAGAGAGCTTCAAAAGAGATTTTCTGCTGTCCTTTTGATGTAATTCAGAACAGTCATTAAGAATGACTTTAAATCTTCAATTGACTCCCTGACTTGCTAAGCTCATCAGTGATACCCTCCAATGCCTTTTCTATAGATATCACGGTGAGAAGCCTTTCTGATGATAGTAACTACAGACTTCCCAAAGCATGCTTTGCACGCAGCACAAAGCAAATGATTCCAACATTCTTCTGCAGCCCAATTGAAAAGTGCTGTATCCACTCTCATTCGGAATTATATCCCCATGACTGTCAAGGAACTGGAACTCTCTCCAGCCTCTATCTTTCCAGCACCCCAGGATCTTCATGAACCTTCAAAACCAGGGTGCACAGACACCTACGTCTACACCCTCACTTAAAATGAATCTCTCTCTTCGGTGGAAGGCTGTGTGTCTCTTTGAGATTCATAGGTTGCGATTTTACTACAGCACCTTTTCTTTAATTGAGCTTTGCTTAAAAAAAAAAAAAAACCATCAGACTGTCCTTGATCACTGCTTTAAGTCTTGAGTGCAATAAGAGGAAAAAAATCCACTAAATAAAAACCTGCTTTTCTATTTTCCATTCATTATAGGCCCCTTCCTGTCCTTAATCTGTTTTGTGAATTAGAATAATAACTAGAAAATGGAGTTGAATCAATATTTATATTAATAGAGTATATATTTTATTTGAGTTTTGACTTTGGAGACAAGATCCTCACCACTTGACTGTTCTTGATCTTCTCTGGCTTCTATGATGGGTTGTTTTTAGTCCGTGTTTGGAAATGGAGGGCAACATAGCCAAAAACTTTGCTGTTATTTATAAAAGAATGGTATAACTAGAGAAAATGATGATGCTATGATGAAAACATTTAGCTAGGTCCTGTAGAGTTCCAAAGGTTTTGTATCTAAGCGTCTTTGGTTTGAAACTGATTGGTAATGCTGGGTTAATCAACACCTTTATCCCTAGACCGACTAGGAGTAATTTCAGCCCGGATGCCCTGGGTGGGGTAGTGTACGATGCGGAGTGTCCTGGGACGGTATTTCCATGCTTCTAGATTTGATCTTGAGGCGTAAGATAAACTTGTGTATGTAGGCAGGTGCCTGCATATGCCAAAATAGGCTTCACTAACACTTTATATAATGCCTACTTACCCTTCAGAAAGAATCCTCCAGGACGAATTAAAGGCCAAATAACTTTGAGAGTTCCTGGAAGCTGCCATGGCTGTGTGAGCAGCCCAACAGTTTGACCAATAGGACACCAAGGTAGGTTTGACTTTGCATCACAGCCATGGAAATCATTACTTTTAGAGGTGTTCCGAGATATTTTCGTTGTAAATAAGATTGCTTCCATTTGTTTGGATTGCTTTTAATTTACCTAGATAATTACAGCAGGTTTTTCTGAGTCTCCGTGACCAACCATTTAAAGTTTGCTAGAATAACAAATTAAGTATCATCCTGCAGCAAACTGTGCTAAGGTTCATGTGGTTCATTTTGGCATACCATTTTAAGACAAGTACAGAGGAAATAGAAGAGCCTCCTTGGGAACCTACCACAGGTCAGCTATCTGACTTCTATCATAATTGCACTCGAGCTTGCTCTTGAAGGAAATCCTTCCAATATTTGATATTGTTAGTGAGTTCTGTGTCCAAGAGAAAATGGATCAGATAAAAATGAACAACACTATCAGCTGCTTTTTGGTGCAACGTCCAGAAAAATACATCTGTCAAGCTGAGCTGAAGTCTATTTCTAACATATCTAGTGACTGGGAATAAAATGCAGGCACTGCTGAGTGCCTCTTTTCAACCAATTTGAATGTATTAAATTTTGTCTTCCGCTTTCCTTCTGTTCAGTTTGTATATAAGATAAAATATTCTTGCCAGCTTACCTAGCATGTGGTAATAAGCAGTATCGGGACGGTAAAGCTACTAGCTAATTCTTGATTCTTGCCTGGTCTGGCAAAGAGGTGTCAATCTTCGCCTTTCTTCCTAAAGAGATGGAAACATATACAATTTTTAACATATGCATCAAAAACACTGAGAAAGATACAAAATTGCTTTTCCAGGAATTGATCTGGACGAGCACTGGTGCAGGATTTACATCATGCTAACCAGGGCTTTGGATGAAGGGTGACCTTTAGTTAGCTAGCTGGATGGCTTTAGCTGGATGCAAGGAGGTGGGTTGTCACCTCACCCTGTTCCCTTCCAAAGCTTCCTCAACCTTTGAATCATCCGACTTGATGTTACGTCAGATTTCTTCAGTGTTAGTAAACTGCTTCTCATATTCATCTGCACTCATGTCCACTGACGATGCCGAAGAGTATTCTAAACCATTTTGACTCCTCATTTTAATTAGAAATTGGGAGGATGTATTTTATAAATTGTATTATATTAAACTATTTGTTGGTTTAAATTTAAAATTAAAATCCAATTAGAGTTTTCTATTAGAACTTTGAATAAGATTGAGGAAAAAATGCATAAATTATTCCTGGACTTAAAGTTCACTTTATGTTTCAAATCACACCAACTGATTGAGCCGTTTAACCTAGGAGGTCGGTGAATAAAGAGATACTACAAATCTCAAAATCTATATATTAATATAAATTATATTAAACTTGAACTCCGTTTGCTAGAAATTTTTTGGATTCAAACTCCAGTCAGATTAAAAATAAATTTAAATTTTCTTAAATTGAAAGTTTTGTTGAGGGTTAGAGAATTTTTATATTCGAAGAGACGATTAGTGCGGTCTTCAGCGAATAAATAAATGTATAATTCAGCAGAAGGCAGCAACTCTTTTATTGTCTCCTTCAATAAATTTTCTTATTAGAACTTGGATTAAGAATTGAAAAAAGTTCCTACCTTCTTTTCCTTAGTACAAGATAATAATTAAATGTATCAAAAAATAAATTTTTTCTAGTTTATTATATTAAAAATTAAAGGAAAAAGTTTCACTTTTTAAAATTCCGGTAAGCTGATTTGCAGTTTCGGAAAATTAATAATTTTAAATGATTACTATATAAATCTGATATTCATTTCCATTTCATATTTTTTTTAGCCTAGATTCAAAAGGCCGTTTCTAGAATAATAGAAATTAAAAAATTAATCTCTAAAAGTCTGAAACAAGTGTGGACTTGTATCTGGCTGGAATCCGTGCAACACCCTTGGTTATCATAGTGAAAGAGAGGTCCTTCTATAAGCGCCCTTTTTTATTAATTTTTCTCGATTAGATTCTCGAATGAAAAGATCGCTGAACCCATGATAAGCAGACTAATTTTGACAAGGAAAAAATTATTTTTGCCACCCAATTGTATTATATTAAACTGTTTGTTGATTTTAAAAGGATTAAAAATTTGTATAAAAAATTCAATTAGAGTTTTCTTATTAGAATTTGGAATAATGATAGAAAAAAATACTAAAGTTCCCCCTGAGACTAAAAGTTCACTTTTTATGGATCACACCGATTACTTGACCCCTCAGGAGTCTATGTTTCAAATTTCAAATCAATCGTTTAAGTCGTTTAACCTGGAGAATCCCAAATCTAATATATTGATTTACGAGTATATTATATTAAATAAGTCCGTTTGATTTAGAGTTTTTCGAGGCTCAAATCACTAGTCAGTTTAAAAAATAAATTACATTTTCTTATATTAATTTCTCACCTATTTATTTATTGATCTAACACCTATAGATTTTTTCTTTTGGAGATTTCCTAAAGCAAAGGTTATATGAAACACGCCCAGTCATCTGAATAGCAGATTAAAGAGGCTAGAAACGAGATCTCATAGAATATTCTACAAAGAGTACTGCATTCTTTCAGAGTTGGAATGGAACATTGCTTGGAATGCCAAAGTGTGGTTAACTCATGGATATTATTTTTAAAAAAGTAAATAGCATGCTATTTTAAACTTTCCCAGTTTACAAAAAGAAACAAAGAGGTTATCCTCTGCTTGATGCAAATAAACATACACATATATATATATCGAAATTATATATCTGTATATATTATCTACTCTTATTAAACGAGCAAAAATTGTATATTTATTTATATATATATTTATTTATATATTTGTTTGTATATATATTTGTATCTTAGTTCTATTTTGAAAACGGCTCTACCGATTTTGATGAAATTCGACGGGTTAGGGGTTTTAGGGGTGACAATTCGATCTGTCACTGTCACATCTTGACAAAATTGTTGTTGATAGGTTTTTCGTAATCAAATTAATTATTCTCAGGTAGAAAATGTCAAATCTTATGGATTTTAGAAAGGGTTTCTCTTTCTTTTGTACCCAAGCAGACAATGGGTTGATAATTCATTGTTTTTTTTTTTTGTTTTTTTGGTTTTTCGGCCTTTCGAACTATAAGCCACCTTGCACGATACTAATTATTTTATTTTAAATTTTGTCTCTACTCTCGGGGGTCAGATTTTAGCCGGATGCCTCGATGCTCGAGTTCGAACTCGGGTCCTCTTGGTTAGCTGGCTGACAGGTGCCGCCTAATACCCGACCCCCGCTAATAAAAAGGCTTTTGAAGAAGTATTGTGATCGTGGATTTTAACATATTTTTGTTCTCCCTCAAACGTTAGAAATATTAATAAACGTTTTATAATTGTTTTTATAAAGAACTTTATTTATTTAATAGAATAACACAATAATCAAAGAATTTATTTAAAAATATATTTCGTATAGCAGGTCTCAATTTTTCTGAAAAAACAAACATTTTGATAGGTTTTATTGTGATAACAATTGGATGAATAAAAATGAATCCATGAGGGTTGAATCAAAACAGGTACAGGAGGGGGTGCAGTTGTGGGGATCCGGGGGTGGGGTCTAGCGGGGTGGAGGGTGGAGGGGGGTACAGTGGGCGAATATTATATATTTTGTATTTTTTTAATTTGCAAACGGCTCTCAAATAAAAATCGACCATTTTATCGAATTTTAAATTAAAAATATGTCAACAAAATAAAGCTTTTTACTGAAGGAAGAAGTACATGGAGCATCGCTCGGTGCTCCAGAGAATACTATATTATTTATTTGAGATTATGTTGCGAAGACCTTCATCATCAGTCTTTTTAATTATAAATATTATTTTTCATAGGTCAATAGCGTATGGATATTGAAAATTTTCGATCTTTATTTAGCTGGGATCCAGTTAAAATTAAAATCAACTTCAGGTTCACATTCATATTTAACCATATGTGTTCCCTTTATTTCCATCAAGCAGAGGACAACCTCTTTGTGAATCAACAACTCTGCTACTCTCATCAAAACAAAACTCTTTCAATTTTCCAGTTTAGATACTTTCAATATATAAATATTGCTTTAAACTGTTTAAAAATTTTGAGGTTTCAGTAGAGAAGACAATTATATAAATAAATTATATTTAAGAAAACTAGATCTCCTCTAAAAGTATAAGATCAGCATACGACTTGACCAAAAAGTGTGGGGTGAAGAAATCTGTACTTTTGATTAATTTCTTGACAAAGTGCCCCACACTTTTTGATTAAGTTATTAAGCTACATTATATTTGAACTTTTTAGAAGCTGTGTTTTCTAGATTTTTTAAAATATATATCTATTTTTTTACCTTTTAGGTCTTAATTATTTTTATAGAGAAAAGTTTTCGGAATTTAAGGTAGTTGTTTCTACCATAGTGGGTTTTCTTAGTATTTTTTTGAAATTTAGACATTGATTATTATATTAAATGAAGTCCTCGAACTCTATTGGTGGCAGAAACGAAATTTATCAACAATACTGGTTCCGGAGATATTGAGATAATCTGAAGATAGAGTTCTACCGTAGACCTTTGGAGAACAAATGCACTCACACATATATGCAGAAGCCGAGCTATAAAGCAAACTTTAGCAATATGGAATCAAGAAACTTCTAGATGAAGG
Organism: Forficula auricularia; assembly: GCA_024734495.1. NCBI lineage: Eukaryota > Metazoa > Arthropoda > Insecta > Dermaptera > Forficulidae > Forficula > Forficula auricularia. The sequence goes on along the minus strand of JALMQS010000323.1, from coordinate 36,371 downwards.
AAAAAATTAAAAAACCGAACATTTCGGGGTCCGAACTGAAAGGGGGAAATTTATGAAAACCGACCGATTGTTAAATCCAATTATTAATACTGTTTAAATTTAATTATTTAGATATAAATTAAAGGATAAAACTCTTTCAAAAATTAATACGATAATCTGTTAAGAGGTATAAAACGTGTGGATAGCGGAATATCACACTAGATAGATAATTTTATAGATAAAATATATAAAGCGTTTCATTGAGGTTGCACATATTACAAGTAATAAAATCGAATAGTACATGAGGAAAAAGCAACATATGGATCAGGTTACATGATACTCCTGAGTAGAAAATGAAGTGAGTGATAAGTTAAGATAGTGCAACAATCGGAGTGGCGCTGATGTCAGCATCGGAGGTGCCAATGTCATGAGACATCTAACAATATCTCACCAAAACATGAGTGTTGAAAAAGAGGTCAAGCTCGGGGATAAACGGCTTGGCCGACAAAAGTGATGTAGACTGTAAATCCGGTGACCAAGTCCATGTACAGCAGCCGCTAAAATCATACCTATAGATGCACGAACGTTCTATCAAATTGATCTAAAAGAAGCATTTGCGTTCTTTGATATTGAATTTATAACTTGGCAAGTTTTATATTCAACTAGCCTTGCTTCCTAGGGGACAATAGAACAACGAGTAAAGCTAAACCTGGTGATTATATTAAATATCATCACGTTAAACGGAAGTTATTGAACTGTTTAAACTTGCCAAGTTATAAATTTAATAACAAAGAAATCGCAACAAATTTTATTTTAAATTCAATCGAAGAATCCTTTTAGAGTCCCTGAGCCAAGGATTTAAGCAACTGCTGCGGAATCCTGCTGCCATGTTTAGATCTCAACTCTTTGGTCGGGGCATTGCCTGCTCCTGAACTTGGCCCTTTTTCTACATCGGTGTTTTTGGTCAGATGTGTATGAATACGGCAAGAACGAGCTGCTCCAGGTGTGCTCTTCGGCATGCCGGAAGGCATCGCCCCCTTATAGCTCGGCCCTCCGACAGTGTTCATGGCGGGCAGCGCGTCTCGGCATGTGATTATTAGGTCTGTAATATATATTTGTAATATTTTGCCCCTCTTTCGCCCCCACGCACTCATTTTGGCTATTGATTTTTTACAGCATACATTTTATATAGTCTTAAAAACTAACATTACAAAAATTTGATCTATATCGGAGAGAGTATTAATTTTTTGCCCCCACTCACATTTTGGGAGGTTGAAATTATTTTTTAGATATTTGCAAATAAATAACTCTCAGTTTTCTAAAGAGTAAATGTACAAAAAAGCTAAAAATTTCTATATTTTGCACCCCCCCCCCCTTTCGCCCCCATACAGTCAATTTTGATAGTTGATTTTTACAGGAATAGTTTCTTAAAGTAATAAAGAATAACTCTACAAAATTTGATCAAGATCGGAGAGAGTTTTAATTTTTGCCCCTACTCACATTTTGGATAGTTGAAGGGGGGAGGTCGGATTACAAAAAATCTTGAAATTATTTTTTAGATATTTGCAAATAAATAATCCACAGTTTTCTAAAGAGTAAATGTACTAAAAAGCTAAAAATTTCTATAATTTGCCCCCCCCTTCGCCCCCATACAGTCAATTTTGATAGTTGATTTTTACAGGAATAGTTTCTTAAAGTAATAAAGAATAACTCTACAAAATTTGATCAAGATAGGAGAGAGTTTTAATTTTTGCCCCCACTCACATTTTGGATAGTTGGGAGTCGAATTTCAAAAAATCCTGAAATTGCTTTTTAGATATTTGTATTTAGAATTTTATTAAGTAAAAATCAAGTAGATATCTTATCGTTCTTAATTGAAAATGCATAATTAGTGTAAACACATTGCAAAGATATTTTGCCCCTTTTGACCCCTTTAGGGGTCGAATTTCAAAAAATCCTGAAATTAGTTTTTAGATATTTTAATTTAGTATTTTTATAAGTAAAAAGCAAGTAGATATTTTATCGTCCTTAAGAGATATCGCATAATCAGTGAAAACACACTTTGCCCCCTTTGACCCCATTAGGGGTCGAATTTCGAAAAATCCTTTCTTAGTGAGCCCCTATGTCATAGATGTAATATCCTCTCCAGATTTCATGTTTCTATGTCCAGTGGTTCTGGCTGTTTCGATGATGAGTGAGTGAGTGAGTGAGTGAATGAGTGTATCGGGCAGAGAATTTTATATATTATATAGATTGCTCGCTTAATATAATAAGAAGTATTAAGATAAGATATTGATTTAGAGAGCTATGGAATGTTGTAACAAAAGAACTGAAATTAGGCACAAATGTTAAAGTTAATATATCTCACCTTCTGATCTCTGTCAGTTTCCTGGCTTAAGCTACAACTGCTAAAAAATGATTAAAAACACGCGGGATATTACCTACATAGTTTTCAATGTATTCTCAAATAAATCATAAAATCATTTTTCTAATTTCCGTTGAAAATGGGATTTTATAACAAAATGCTAGATTTTATTTATTTATTTTTTTAATTATATATTTTGGATCTTCAATTTGGTATTTTGTAAATGCGAATTACAAATAGTTTTTTTTTTTAATAGCAGAGAGATATTTGAAAGGAAATCGCAACGGAAGGGTCTTCTATTGAAGTAATGAACGTGACCCTTAACAATGGAATTGTGGGATTCTCTTTTTTTGCCTTGAGCCCTGCAAAACGAATTGCTAACACTCCCACTCCCTCCAACCCACATGAACTCATCAACTTTAAAAAATATCTAATTGACAAGTGATACATTTATTGACTTGTTTGCATTTAATTTTAACCAATTTGTTTCAATCTACGAATCTTTTAACGATTTAATGGGCTTTGTGTCAATTCAGGAGAGGCCCTATTTAAGGTCGTGTGTAATGGTTAAGCACTCTGTTAAATAAAAATGATAAATAGGTAAAAAAACTATTTATTTATAGAAAAAAATAATTAATAAAATATATAATAATGAGGTACAAGAATCGAACTTGCCAGTCAAGTAAATAATGGTTTTTAAATAATAAAATTGGAACAAAGAAAAATATATTCAAAGGAATATATTTATTTAGATATAAATAAAATAAGATACTTAATGGCAAGTGTGATGCTTGTCCGTTAATGAAAGCTGTTATACAAGTATATAAATAAAGAAGAATAAAGAATCTTCACAATAAGCACAAAGGCTGTTAAAATGCGTGGCCTAGAATGAAAGAAAATATAGAGCGAGAGAGGGGACGTGCGGACCGCTCAGTCATCTCCTCAAGAGTCATTCGCATTTGCTGCCAGCCAGCCTAGTCGACCCGGGTCTGAAATGAGCTACACCCAGAGCGAGTCTCCAGTACGCCAACCGCTGAGCATTAAATTACTCTAAAAAATAAAAATAAAAAAAGAACTGGCGACGAAGTTGCCTATTAAATAGGGGGTTGCCGTTTGTATCATTACAATCTTCTAGAAAAAAAGGCGAATTTCAAACGAGGCTAGTAATTAAAAAATATCCAATAAAAAACTTCAAAATCCCCACTGCGAAAAGTACATTGGGAACCCATAGAATTTTAGAGAGAGCAAGATTTGAGTCATTAGAGAGTTGGGAGTTATGGGTTGCATAGTTGAGCTGCGAGAATAAGAGAGCCGACTCTTCAACAACTATACTGCCGGCCAAAAAACGTAACACTTAGAATTTTTTTAAAATAACTAATAAAATCTATTTTTAATGCAATGAAATTGAATAAACTTTTAATTTGATATATTAGTAACCTTTCTTAATAAGTGTAACAATAAGATAAGAAGACATAATTGACTGCCTTAGAGAAAGAAAAGTTCCCGACCGAATAGTAAAATTAATAAAGAACTAAATTCTAATAACAAAGCAAGAGTAAAATCAAACAACCAAATAACGGGGTTCATAGAAATAAATAAACTGCAACGGATCGTTGCTAAACTTTATCCAAATTCATTTGAAATATTAATATGTTTATTCCTTTATTATTAATCAGATATCACTTGCTATTTGCAGTTCATGTTGACTTTAATTCCAAAATAATGATCGATTCTCATTTAACAGTCGAGGAATAACCATTCTATATTGGACTTTTGACGTTTCGGTTTTTATTGGTAACCATTGCTGAAGACATAGAGGAATCGACTTAAAATCAAAAATAGCGATTGATTCTCATTTAGTACTTGAGGAATAATCATTCTATATTGGATTTTTGACGTTTTGGTTTTAATTGGTAACCATTGCTGAAAACATGGAGGAATCGACTTAAAATCAAAAATAACGATCGATTCTTATCTAATACTAGAGGAATAACCTTATTGGATTCCATTTTTGATATTTTGACTATTAATGGCACCCTCTACTGAAAAACGTGGAAGAATCGACTTAAAATCAAAAAGACCAAATTCTTTATGGCAAACAACTCAAGCTTGAGTTGAAAAAGTCATAATAAAATATTTGTAAGCAAACAAATGTCTTCAGGGAATGAATTTTTAATTATAAGAAAAAGGGTTTATTTATTTATTGTCTTCGGGAACAAAGCCCATTTAGACAGCCCATCAGTAAAGTGTTAGTAAGGTTATTGAGGGAGCCAAGTTTTAGCCGGAAGAAATTTTATATGCTAGCCAGGCTCGAACCCGGGCCTCCCCTTGAACATCGTCATCAACGATGCTGAAGCGGAGCCAGAGCCTTAGCCAGCTCGGCCAACCGGGCTCCCCGTTTGTTTATTTATTTGAGGAGAAAAAAATTAAGTGCTTTTGCTAAAAATTGGTTGCTTACAATTTTTCGTCTAGATTTAGTTTACCAACATTTTCAGGTTGGAATAATAATAACCTGATATCAAAAGGAATTTATTTGAAGATTTTTTAACTTGACTATTATGACATCGCAATTTTTAAGATGCCCAGGCTCCCCGGTCACATTTTGTCAAAAATCTGAGATGTCCTCTCTCCCCTTACTGTGTGACGTAATTTGTGGACGGCCCCTAACTTACTTATAAACAGTTTTTAAAAATAAGAAAAACTATAGGTATATAGCATGAAGCTCACAAAACAATTTAATGGGATGGTTGCAGATGCATGTTTTTACACAACAAATCAATATCTGGTTCAATTGCAGAAATGCTAACTGGCAAGATTTGTGCTTATTTTTTAATAAAAGTAATGAAAAAAAGGAATTAGTAATATCAAGGCTTCTTTTGCAATAGATGAATATTCTTGCTGTGGCCTTATTCAAAATTCTGAAATACTTTTTACTTTACCATATAGGGTTTGGTCAAGTATTGTAAATATTGCATGAAAAAAGTGGTTTTCTGCTTCTTTTTTCTAAATATCTCAAAAACGGCTGAACTATTTTGATTTAAAAATTGGGCGAACCTCGTGGTATTACGATCTACAAAAAATCTTTAATAAGTGAACATCAAAAAAATTATATTTTTCGAAATAATAATTGTTTTGTGAATATCGAAACCAAAATTCACACGTAGTTTTGGTCCATTGAGATTAGAGGCTGATTAGATTTTGGTGCATATCGACCCAAAATTAATGGGGGTGGTGGTGGGGGGGGTAATAATAAAATCTAGGTCCATTTGAGAAAACTCGATCAAATATTAAATATAAGTGAGGGCCCTGGTTGTATGGTAAAGTCAAGTGGATCACATCAGAACACGCCAGCTTATTTCATTATCTTTCACTTCAGACAATTTTAAAAATGTTCATAAATAAATAATTGTACTTTCTATTGAAAATTTTACATAGAATAGGATTTGTTTTAATTTTAAAGAATAATACAAAGATCGCATCTTCTATTTGATAAAAAGTGCGTGTTTTATAGCACGGGGCTCTATTTTAAAGAAATATTTTACTTTATCCATGCTCGACTTCAAAGGGGCATCTGTAATGTGTACTTTAAAATGTAGTAACTATACTAATTAAAATCCTCAAAATGTAGTCTGATTTTGAACTTGATTTATAAAGTTGGTGCGCCTGTATTTTGGCAACCGTTTGCGCAAAGAAGAATGAAAGCTGCGTAAGAGCTAGGCAAGTCCAGTCTGATAGAATGCTCCAGAGCTTATGGCATGGAAGCCATCAAGTATAAATGAAAGGGTAATTTTTACATAAACTTTAAATAGGTAGAAAAGGTAGAGTTTACCATAAAAACATTCGAATTTTCCCTCAGTTCCATTTTATTAATTTTATTTTGCTTTTTGGTTTATCTAATACTTAGGCAATGACCAATTGGATTTTTGGCACCTTTTTGGCCTCTGGGAACCACAAGGGCATCGATTCCCTTCCACCTAGAAGTTACAAAATTAAATGAACTTTTTTTCATCTCTGAGATACAAGCTCTCAAAGAGTCAGGACCTAGACAGGGCATCTTATATACTTCCACATTATACTCTATGAATATAAATGTGAAAGTAAAAACAAAATAAAGGAAGGGAGTGTAAATTAGTATTGTCGCGATGACTTAAAATAAATGAAAATGTGAAAGTCGTGTGGTGAACACACCAGTTGATTATAGAAATATTTGAAATAACAGATAATAATTGAAAAGTTTTTGTTATACCGAGAGTAGCAGAGTTGTTGATTCACAAAGAGAAACAAAGAGGCTGTCCTCTAGCTGATGCAAATAAACATACACACATATATATCGAAATTATATATATCTGTATATATATTATTTATTTGTTTTAGACTATAGTTTCGAAGACTTGGTCTTCATCATCAGTCTTTTTTAATTATAAATATTATTTTTTCTTTCCTCACTACCCCTGGACTGCCTTCCATTACATTCAATTAAAATTTCTACCAGTCCGTCTCTCTCCAGAGAAAATTTCGTTGCAGAAAAATAATATTTATAATTAAAAAAGACTGATGATGAAGACCAAGTCTTCGAAACTATAGTCTCAAACAAATAAATAATATATAACAGATATATAATTTCGATATATATGTGTGTATGTTTATTTCCATCAAGCAGAGGACAACCTCTTTGTTTCTCTTTGTGTAACGGATAATAATTTGAAAATTTAAAGATCCTTATGAAATTTTGAACTCGACCTTATATATTTATGAAAATACTCTAAACGTTTGAAATTTTAGGGATGCCCCGCATCCATAGACCGCACGCCACTGATATTTATTCCTTACCAAGAACTATAATCTAGCTATATAAATTAAGTGTTATTTGAGTATATTTGGCAGGTCAGATTTCATTAAAGCCGAAGTTTGCCTAAATTATTACCAGACCGTTTAAAATTATGAAATATTTTTTATTACAAACATAAATCTCAAATCGGGTAAAAATTATAATTCAAACAAAAGGTTTTTTATTCTAATTTATTTTTAATAGTCACTATCATTAAAATCTTTTAATAATTTCGCATTTTAAATATATATAATATTATTTTATTGCTCTTGAAAATAATTATTCACTTTAAAAACGTTTTTTTCTTTATTTTATATTTTAATATCTTAGATCTGAATCTCTATTTCGTGTTATGAAATTACCCTTTTATTCACTGGGCGGACTACTTCCTTACTTTCCTTAGTTCGAGACAAAAAAAAAATATAATTCGAATTTATATTTAAAAATTATATAGAAGGATTTCCTCCTTTTATTACTTAAGTTTATATAATTTATACTTAGTATTATTAACTGTTAATTTATAGAATGATGATAGAAGAAACTAATAAAATGAAAATACTTAGAATATGTTATTACCTTCAGCAACAAGTTTCTAAAGAACAGAAGTAAAAAACGCCAAGAATATAATCATATTTTAGGAAGTAATGAAGCTGTTGAAGGTTTTATTTTTGTGATTAATTTGATTAAAATTTGAATTTTTATTTAAATCACCCATAATTAATTATAATTATTTATTGAACACGAACAAATAATAGAATATAACTACGACGTTTCGATCGACTTATTCTGCGATCATTCTCAAGTATGAGCCCCATTCCGATCATAGGTTAACTGAGCCAATCACGTGTCGGTCAGGACTCATATACAGTCCAGTCAAAAAACCAACACACTGACGACCTCAGCGCCCACTGTCGGATTGATGGATTACATGTTTTTAAATACCATAAAGCGAAAAATATTGATGAATCAAATGATAATAATAACAATCAATCCACATATCAAGAATATTGTAGTTTACATGGATTTTATAATACACAACCCTGATATTTACATTATCTGCACATTGGTAGCCTGATATTTACCTTCTCTGCATGAGGTTAGCAACAAGATATTTACAAAAATATTTTTTTAATTGATAGAGTTTTTCTTTAGGAGACGGACTGGTATAAATTTACAATTGGATGTTGATGAAGGCAGACAAGGTGGTTGTAAAAATAAGACTATATCAGTTTTACTATTATACATTTATTCGATAACCGACGTTTCGCAGATTTACTCCTCCTTCTTCAGGGTAACGAAAAGTCAATGAAAGTATACCAATTCATAATCACTTCCTGTCTCCTTTGACAATGCCAAGAAAACATAACATTTCATCTCAATGAAATCATCAATTGCTTTTTCTATCGAGATGAAATTTTATAATGTTTTCTTGGCATTGTCAAAAGAGACAGGAAGTAATTATGAATTGGTATACTTTCATTGACTTTTCGTTACCCTGAAGAAGGAGAGATGAATCTCGAAACGTCGGTTATCGAATAAGTGTAAAATAGTAAAACTGATATAGTCTTATTTTTTACAACCACCTTGGACTGCTTCATCAACATCCAATTAGTATTTTTTTAATTTTAAGTTACATTATCTGGAAAATTACATTTTAATATTATAGGAATTATTATTATTAAAATAACTAGAGTTCGATAGTCAGAGGAAAAGGACGATGGTCAAAAACAGTTATAAAAATTGTATCTTTTTGAATTATTGATTAAGTCAGTGGTTTTATTATGTATGAGGTAGATTCGAGGCTGGAAAAAAAGAGTGATAATTTTTAAAAAATAAAGTAAAAACCGAACCTTTATGGTGAAAATTCATTTTTTGACTGTCTATCTGTCTATCACATGCATTTTAGTTTCTAAGTTATTAAAGCTGGTAATCCTAAATTTGGAATGTAGTTTAAAGTTTTATGCTCCAGGGATATTCAAACCGTAAAAGTCTATAAATAAATTTCGGACACTCCTATCGGATGGATCACCCGAATGTCTAGCGAGCTATACGCGAAATGACGTTGGATTGTAGCTAAGTGGATCACATCTTTTTCTCTCTTGGTCCAGATTTAATTCTCCGCAGACTCCAATAGCGTAATCTGCAGTAGTCTCGTGAGATAAAAATATCTTTTTCAAATCAGCACGGTCAAAATAATTCTCGTTGACGTATCAATTATTATTTGATATATTAATGAGAAAAATTATAAAAATTTATTTAATATCATTATTTCAAGTTAGAAATATATAAGTTCAAATATAATTTTCACTCAATATTTGACAAAAATTCCCTACATTAGATTCGCGATTGAATCAAATGTAGAAAACATTCAGTTTATAATACTATTTTAATAGAAGCCCTAGTAGCGTGCTATAAGCTACAATTTTGCTTTGCAATATGTTTTCGCTTTAACTTTTCAGTCTTTTGATTTGAGATCATCATGTAATAATTCATGAAAGTAACTTTAGCAGGAGTAATTTCGACAAATAGTATTTTTAATAAAATAAAGTGAGCTTTTTCAATATATGAAAAAATCAACTGGTGTGTTCACCACACGACTTTCACATTTTCATTTATTTGAAGTCCTTCGCGACACTACTAATTTAACCCACTTCTTTTATTTCATTTTTTTTATTTTGGCTCTAACGATTTTTTTTTAAATTAGTGTATTTATCAAGTGTCATGAGTTAATAGTTGTGTCAAATTTTTAATCCCATTGAATTAAAGGAAGGGGTTGAAATTTAGGAGTGTCGTAAACTAAATATTTTGAACGTTCATATCTCGTCTTCGGAAAGTCGCAGAGCTTTGAAATTCGATACTTAAGCTATCTAGAGGCTACAAGAATTATAACAAGATTTTGGCTAAAATAGAAAAACCGGAAGTTGATGTTTACTTACTTAAAAATTTACCCCCCCCCCTCCTGCGTTTCGCAACTATAATTCTCAGAGATACGAAATTCGAAACTTAAGCTTGATATAGACTAGAAGCAGTACATCATGCTTTTGGTTGAAATCGGAAGAGCCGAAGTAGAGATTTACATGAAAGATTTTTCGTTTTTTTTTTATTTTCTCAAAAACAGCTCTAACGATTTTTTTTAAATTAGTGTATTTAAAATTAAATTTTTAAAAGTTGTAACGTTTCGTCGTATATTTTTCGACTTATCAGAAGCAATTTTAAGCTCACACTCTTCGTAAATAATAGTACCTGGAGCCACCGAGCGATGCACGGAACCTCGACCCCCCTCCCGAAATCACACATCTCGCCCCCACCACTGCTTCCCCACCACTGCACCCCCACCCCCCGCCTGCCCCACCCCACACCAACCGTGCCTCCCACCCTCGGATCCCCCACAACTGCACCCTACCTCCTGCACCTCCCACATCCTCCCCAACGTGCACCTACATCTTCTCACCATCTGCAAGGCCCAAATCCGCCCCTGTCTCGAATACGGCTATATATGGAGAGGAGCCTCTAAATATTCTCTTGCTACCCTGGATGCAATTCAGAAACGAGCCGTCAGGCTAATTGACGATTCTACCATCACTGACTCCCTCGACTCGCTAGCTCATCGAAGAAATGTCTCTGCCTTTTCCCTTTTCTATAGATACTATCACGGCAGGTGCTCTGATGAGATAAAATCAGTAATCCCCCCCAAAGCATGCTTTGCAGCGTTGCACGCATTTTGCCGACTCCCTACACTCTTTTGCGGTCAAATTAGAAAAGTGCCGGACCACTTCATTCGCTAATACATATATCCCCATGACTTCAAGGAACTGGAACTCTCTCCAGCCTCATCTTTCCCAGCACCTATAATCTTCAAACCTTCAAAACCCGAGTGCATAAACACCTACGTCTACACCCTCTCACTTAATCAACTTTCCTTCTCTTCGGTAATGCAAGGTCTTTCGAGATCCATAGGGGCTGCATCTTTACTGGTGCACCCCTTCTTGCACGTTCGTTGCATTAAAAAAACAAAACAAAAAAGACCACACACAATCATACATACATACTTCGCACAGAGTAAATGAAAAAATCGCACTTTTTGGCCTCTGGACGAGACCGAATGTAATTTTTGGCTAAACCGTCACGTGCTAAAATTCAAGCTAATTGAATACTACAATTTGTGACTTTAATTGAGACCATGGCTTCCGTAGTTTTTACCTGAGAACCCTTTGAAGTCGCGCTTGCCCCGAGACCGATTACAATAATTTACCAAGCTTCGCACTAGATAAAGTAAAAGTATATAAACATAAACAAGATTTCCATTACTTGAAATAGAAATCTTCGTTGTAGTGTGATGAAAATAACAAAGCCTGTCAGTTATACTTCAGTGAAATACGGAGCGTGAGAGAAAGTTGGTCCGCGTGAGATTTTATGTAAATGCCATAGAGTATAAATATTATTTACAAAATGTATTCGTTTTTAACTTTTTTTTTTAATATTCCACTTTCTCTTGAAATCATGTAGCTGACCTTTATTTTTACTCCTTTGAAAAAGTAAGAATGGACTGAATGCAAATTAAAAAAATACGTACGATGAAAAAACACATTTGGTTAATTAAATTTAAAGTTTTTTTCTTTCTATTTTAATGAAAGGAATAGTAGGTTTAATTATTTGAGCGTGAACATTCAAAAACCATTAAACAAATTTTAATAATAAATCAATGCCTTTTATGTAAATTTAGAATTTAGTAGATGAATTAGCCTGAGAGCTATTTTTTACTTTCACATTTATATTCTATAGAATATAATGGGAGAGTATTGAGATGGCCAGTCTGGGTCCTGACTCTTTGAGAGCTTGTATCTCAGAGATGAAAAAAGTTAATTTCATTTTGTAACTTCTAGGTGGAAGGAATCGTCGAAACTGGATTTACGACATAAAACCGGAAATTGTGGTCCCCAGAGGCCAAAAAGGGGTCCAAAATCCATTGGTCAGTGCGTATGTAAGTACCCCCTTGCGTTTCGCAACCATAAGTCTCAGGCTATGAAATTCGAGCTTCGTAAGCAATCGATATATGCTAGAAGGAGTACATTAAGTTTTTTTTTTTTTTTAGCATGATATTTATTTACTATTTTTTTCTTTTAATGTCGTTAATCGCATTGCACAGTTGTGGGGGACTGTTGGTGCTCCCAACGCACTCTGGCCGCCGTTCTGTAGATATCTGATCTACCGGCGCCCATATATACATTATTCTGATTATTAGCCACAATATCTGGCACTTTATTTGGACGGCTGATGAGGTGTTTCATGATTAATTTGCCAAAAATCTGTTTCGCTTTTTTGTAAACGAATGCCCCTTCTGCGTGGCGCATTAAATCAGTCATTGAAATCGGAAGACCCGAAGTGGACATTTACATGAAAGATTTTTCGTTTTTTTGATTTTCTCAAAAACGGCTCCTACAGCGAAATGTAGGGGGGGGAGTGCTTACGTGCGTAAACATCAACTTCCGGTTTTTCTATTTTAGCCAAAATCTTCTCATAGTTCATGTAGCCTCTAGATAGCTTAAGTTTCAAATTTCGAGGCTCTTATGACTTTCCGAAGACGAGATATGAACGATTAAAATATTTATTTTAAGACACTCTAATTTACAACCCCTTCCTTTAAGTCATTCGGATTAAAAATTTGACACAACTATTATATTAACTCATGACACTTTGATAAATAGACTAATTTTTAAAAAAATCGTTAAAGCCGTTTTTGAGAAAAAATAAGCTGACGTGTTCTGATGTGGCCATCCACTTGACTTTACCATACAACCTGGCCCATAAAATTATTTATAATAATGTAGAGGGGGTTAGTATTTGCATTTTTATACTTCTGGTGTCCCACTGATTATGTATACAAAATTTGGTTGAGTTTGCTCAAACGGCCTAGATTTTTAATTTTTAACCCCCCCCCCTCCACCCCCCTTAATTTTGGGTCGATATTCACCAAAATCTAATCAGCTCTTAATCTCAATGGACCAAAACTACGTGTGAAATTTGGTTTTGATATTCACACTTGTTTTTGAGCTAGCTCGTCCACAAAAATTTGGCACAGACTAAGGGACAACCAGACAACCAGACAGACTAACAGACATTTTGACAAAACAATTATTATCTCAAAAAATATAAGTTTTTCGATGTTCCCTTATTAGAGCTTTTTTGTAGAGCGAAATGCTATGGTTTCGCTCAATTTTTTTAATCAAAATAATTTCAGCAGTTTTTGAGATATTTCGAAAAAAAAGGAGGAAAATAACCACTTTTTTCATGCACGATTACAATACTTGACCATACCCTGTATGGTAAATTAAAAACGAAATAAATTAAGGGGGTGTAAATTAGTAGTGTCGCGAAGACTTAAAATAAAGGAAAATGTGAAAGTCGTATGGTGAACACACCAGCTGATTTTTTATTATTTTCCTCTCCGTTTCATTATTGATCATTGAAAGATTAAATTCCATCCAACTCAACACTTGTGATTCGCATTGTGAATTTTTTCGCCCTTCAAGATGTAACCTTTATCCTTAAGTGAATTATTGTTTACCCTTGAGCTTGTGTAATCCCCTTGAAATCCGATTAGCGCTTAATAAGCTCCCTTCTCCAACAAATATAAATAAGATTTAGATAGAGCTCATGAAGTGAAGTGTCGGTGAACATGTCGCTATTTGTTAGTGTTGGTTCGTGTGGGCGTGATGGCCGAGAGGGTCAAATGATAACACTCGCCCCTCGCTAAGGGTTGCGTGTTTTCATGCTATTTTCGTTAAATCTCAAATTTGGACAAACGAAATCTCTTTGTTATAGCCTTTGATACATCATTCAGTTCTTTATTTATTTGTACATTTTTTCACGCTCTTTTTACATCATTTCTTTTTTTTTTTTAAATATTTTTGGTATTCTCTTTATATCTATCATATTTACAATTTCGAAATAAGATTTCTTCAAGGATAGAAAGCGTGCATTCATTCTTTAAAGTGGCAATAGAGACTTTTAGATACAATCTTGCTTTAAGATTGTAATTCACTGGTGAGAGCTGCAAACACGAAAAGACATAATAAGATTAAAAAAAAACTACTTTAAGCAAATGATGGCCAAAACAAAAATATAAATAAATAAAATTGTATAAGTAATGATTTTAAAATAAATAAAACTCTCAAAACCCAGGGATCGAAAACCACAGGAAAATGGGTTCGGTTTGGGCTCAGGGTCAGAAATTAAAAAAATGGGTACAGATTCGGTTCAGGTTTATGAAAATATTTTTTGGTTGGTTCGGGTCCAGTTCAGTTCCTGTTCGTTAAAAATTTGCACAACTAATAACTCATGAGACTTGATAAATATAATAATTAAAAATAAAAATCGTTAAAGCCGTTTTTTGAGAAAAACAAAAAAAAAAAAACAATCTTTCATGTAAATGTCCACTTCCGGTTTTCTGATTTCAACAAAAAGCTTGCTGCACTTTTTCTAGATTATATTGAGCTTTAGTTTCGAATTTCGTAGCTCTGAGACTTATGGTTGCGAAACGCAGGGGCTACATACATACGCACTGACCAATGGATTTTTGGACCCTTTTTGGCCTCTGGGGACCACAATATTCGGTTTTATGTCCCAAATCCGCTTTCCATCTATCAAGGGCATCGATTCCTTCCACCTAGAATTTAGAAAATGAAATTAACTTTTTTTCATCTCTGAGATACAAGCTATCAAAGAGTCAGGACTCAGGGCATCGCAATAGTTCCACATTTTATTCTATGAATATAAATGTGAAAGTAAAAACGGTCAATAATAACAACTTTTTAAATGTTGTATAAATATTAACCTTGCAGAGTTCGTTTATAGCGTATAAATTTTAGTTTTGCAGCTCTCTGTAAGATGGCAAAACTTTAGAAGACATAGTTACTTTTATTTATTGTCTGTTTACTTTTAATCCTATATTTTATGACAACTTCAGGCAATTTTTAAGCTCAAACTTCGCATAAGTAATATATAGATCATGAAGGAGGCCCTAGACGGCCAATCATTTTGATAAAAAGTTTGATATATGTTTATTTAATTTTTTTAAATTAAATTTTAAAATTGAAGAAAATAAAGTTCTATGTGGGGGAGGGGGCGTCTCTGCCCCCCCCCCCGGTTGGACAATTCGACCGCGACACACTTCCGAGATCAAAAGTAGATCTTATATACCGACGACCGCCCCCTCCCCCCCAAATCAGAGGTCTGGATCCGCGCCTGTCGACGCGCCCTAGAATCATACGTTCAATCTTTTGATCAAAACTCATTCGTAGTGAAGTTTCCGTAATGTGAGGTAGTATTCCTTTTTTAGCAAGAATTTTGTGAATTAACAGTGAAATTGCCCTTTTTGGTGTAGCTACGTTTTCCTGACTTATCAATTATAGTGTGTACCTACATACCTATACCATTGAAATCATGGTTTCAAATAGTACAGATATGCTTCCGAATTTAAAGCCCGAAAATTTTTATTTCTATTAAAAATTAGTCTTTGCTTTTTACTTTCCAAAGCTCAGGGCAATCCCGGTACAAATCTATCAAGAGGCTAATAAACTCACGTTCCGAGTTACAATATTGGAAGCTACCGAAGAGTCGTCCATGGCTGCTGTCGAGCGTGTGATTGAGAGAAAGGTTGATCAAAATGTATTTCTAAAGAAAATGGAGTCGAAAATTGACCAAAATGATAATTATTTTTCGGAAATCTTGAAATCTAGTTCCAGATTCAAAATTTAAAATTAGCACTTTTATTTTTCGAAAACTTCACAGTAGATTTTCAGATTTTTTATTTTTATTTTTTTTTTTTTTTTTTTGCTTTTCGGCCATGGTAGCCATAAGCCATTTACGATACTATTTATTTTTATTTTTAAATTTGTCTCTACCTCGGGGTCAGATTTTAGCCGGATGCCTCGAGCCGGATTCGAACTCGGGTCCTCTTGGTTAGCTGGCTGACATGCTACCGCCTAGCCTACCCGACCCCCAGATTTTTTATTTTAGAGAAAAACAATTATCAGACCAAATTGTTGTATGTTTTCTAGTATCTAGATATAAATCTCAATGTTTTAAGGAATTATATGACTATAAATTGGGCCACAGGTTGGACAGCCCTGGTTTAAATCGAGTGGGATTAAAGAAGGATATGAGGAATGATAATTTATTTTTTAAAAAGGTCATGGATATAATAATCCCTGACTATCCATTATCTATTGACATGTAAGAACGTGCAAAGATCTAAAAGACAAGTCCTGACAAGTTTTAGTCCAGGAGAGAAATTATCAATTAATTGTGATTGTTCTAGAAAATCCCAATTCCTTGTCTCCTTGTACTAGAATGATATAACTATAGACTTGGTTAGTGTCGTAGCATATAAATTATTGAAATAATAAATATTTTAGAAAATGAAAATATGAGAAGAAGAAGAATTTTTAAATATTCGAAACTTCATTATTTTTTTATCTTATCTAGTTGAGCTTATAATTTTGCTTTTAGTGAATTTTATTCTTGAAAAAAGCTTCACGTATTGTACAAATGTACATTCATATTTCGAAAAAGTAATATAAATATATCTCTAAATATAAATCTCAATGTTTTAAGGAAGTTTATGATTTTATGTTGGGCCGCATTCATTGCAGTCCTGGGCCTCATGCGGCCCGCGGGCCACGGTTTGGACAACCCTGTATCTAGGGAATCTTAGGCAAACTAATTTTTTCTTTAAGCTTTTTAACTGGAGTTTAACTAGCAAATAGATGAGTTTATTAAACAATTTCGAGATTGACAGCATAACTCCTAGAACCTAGAGTTAAACACATTTATATTAATAGGCGTAGTTAAGGGGGATGGGGAAAGTGCCCCCTACAAAACTCATTGACCCCACCTCCTCCCTAGAAAATCGAAAGTCCATTATTACGCGGCATCAATTATGTATTTCTCATTAAATTATTTCGTTACTTCCAAAATTTGTCAATTCCACTAAAAAGCTAGTCGATCTCTAATCGGATTACCGAAATTGAAAACTTGTAGTGGCAAATCAGCAGGCTGGCTGACCCCCTAGGAAAACTCTCTAATTACGTCAATGCTTATATGATAAGCTTTATATAAATAAAATAGTCGGTCCGATTAGTGTGTAGAGGGATTTAGAATCGACAAATCAGGAAAAGATGGAAGAATGGTGTAGGGCAGGGGGCGGCAACCCTTTGAGACGGAAAAGCCAAAAGTTACAATTTACAAGATTTCCCAGTTTTTTAAAGAGCCACTAACATATTTAATTCAATATTATGGTATTTGATTAGGATTAGATATATATAAATTTGATTTTTGATTTAAAATAAAGCCGCATCTTTACATCGAAATAGCCCCATGTGGCTCGCAAGCCGCAGGTTGCCGACCTCTGGTATATGGGCTTGGTGAAACAAATTTAAATAAAGTAAAGAAAACTTAAAATTTTTTCGAATATATTCAAAAATATAAAATTCTAGGTAGGTTTCACTAAAAAATAAAAGACAAGATGCTTGTTAGCATGACTCTGGTGTATATTTCGGGGTTCATTTTTCAGGAGTTCACAGAGAAAGTTTTTTAAGGTAGTTGTATCACCAAATGCATTATCTTAAGATTTTTTTGAAATTTAGACAGATTATTATTTAAATTCTTCTGCAGTGATAGGTCTATATGATTCTGTTTTACTATGGTTTATGCCGGGCTTTGGTATCATAATTACCTCTGATACTTTCAATGATGCTGGGACATATTTTAGTCGTATGGCAGCATTAATGAGTGTAGTTATTTTTACTAAAGCTTTTCTCTGTATTTTCTTAAGTATTGTCCCTGTGATCAAATCAAAGTCAGGTGCTTTCTTTGGGCTGAGGTTTGTATGAATTTCTTCCGCGACTTTTTTTGGTGTAACTAGTGGGACTGTTTCCTCGTAGTTATTTGAACTAAGCTCATGTACTTGGTCAGAACCTGGATTAGGGATGAATCTTCCTTCGAGGTGTTCTTCAAACGCTTCTATTTTTTCATTGTCCTCCGGCTTTTTGGATCGGAGGTATTTGAGTGATAGGACGTTTCAGATATTTAGTCGACTTCCACAGAGAATATTCCGTGCTGCTATCCGAAGTCAGTTCAGTGAGAAATTTGTTGATCGAAGTCTCTTTTAGTGCTCTAATTTCTCTAGTTAATCGTTGCGTTATCCTATTCAGTTTTGTCTTGTCCAATGGGGAGCGTGTCTTGTGCCAGCGTCTTCTTAATTTTTCTTTTACTTTATCCAATGCAAAGCATGGGTAAAGTATTGTAATCGCTCTCGGGGCAAGCGTGGCTTCAAAGGGTCCTCAGGTAAAGACTACGGAACCCATGGACTCAATTAAAGTCACAAATTGTAGTATTCAATTAGGTTGAATTTTAGCACGTGACGGTTTTGCCGAAATTGCCACCCATTACATGGGGTCAAGTGGAGAGGCCAAAAAGTGCGATTTTTTCATTTAGTGCGTGCGGATGGATGGATGGATGGATGGATGTTATCGTTTTTTTGGCCCACGATTTTTTCCACACCGTTGCACTGATTGAAATGAAATTGAAAACCTACCATTAGTTTAATAAAATGAAGCGCTGATTAGTTTTTGGTACATATCGGCCAACAAACATTAGTACTATTATTTCAGTACTTTTTTAGTTTTTTCTAAATATCTTGAAAATGACTTAACAAATTTTGATTAAATTTAATATCCTAATTAACTACCTTGGAGACCACAAAAAAGCTTAAATAAAGTTTTTAGTAAAATTTCATTTTAAAGTACTTTACTCTAGAGTAAGATAGTACTTTTTAATTTTTTAAATTCTTTAAAATTTATTCATTTGAACGTTTTAATATAGCTCATTTAGCCTTGCTTAATTAAGAATGGATAGGCTTCTCTCTGTGAAATGCTAAAAATTTGGGAGGAAATTTTATAAGTAACCATAGCAACTGCGGAGAGGAATCGACTTTAAACCAAAAATAGAGATTTATTCTCATCTAATACTTGAAGAATAAACATTCTATATTGGATTTTTGACGTTTCGGTTTTTATTGGTGACCATTGCTGAAGACATAGAGAAATCGACTATAAACCAAAAATAGCGATTGATTCTCATCTAGTAGGTACTTGAGGAATAACCATTCTATATTGGATTTTTGACGTTTCGGTTTTTATTGGTGACCATTTCTGAAGACTTAGAGGAATCGACTTTAAACCAAAAATAGCGATTGATTCTCATCTAATACTTGAGGAATAACCATTCTATATTGGATTTTTGACATTTCGGTTTTTATTGGTAACCATTGCTGAAGACATAGAGGAATCGACTTTAAACCTAAAATAGCGATTGATTCTCATCTAGTACTTGAGGAATAACCATTCTATATTGGATTTATGACGTTTCGGTTTTTATTGGTAACCATTGCTGAAGACATAGAGAAATCAACTTTAAACCTAAAATAGCGATTGATTCTCATCTAGTACTTGAGGAATAACCATTCTATATTGGATTTTTGACATTTCGGTTTTTATTGGTAACCATTGCTGAAGACATAGAGAAATCAACTTTAAACCTAAAATAGCGATTGATTCTCATCTAGTACTTGAGGAATAACCATTCTATATTGGATTTATGACGTTTCGGTTTTTATTGGTAACCATTGCTGGAGACATAGAGGAATCGACTTAAAATCAAAAATTGCGATTGATTCTCATCTAATACTTGAGGAATAACAATTCTACATTAGGTTTTTGACGTTTCGATTATTATTGGTAACCATTGCTGAAGACATGGAGGAATCGACTTAAAATCAAAAATAACGATCGATTCTCATCTAATACTAGAGGAATAACCTTATTGCATTCCATTTTTTGATGTTTTGACTATTAATGGTCAATGTAGATTGGTTATTCCTCGACTATTAAATGAGAATTATTTTTGAATTAATGTCAATATGAACTACAAATTGCAAGTGATATCTGATTAATAATAAAGGAACAAACATATTAATATTTCAAATGAATTTGGATAAAGTTTAGCATCGATCCGTTGCAGTTTATTTCTTAAATCATATCCATTATCTCCTTTGAGAAGTTTAGTCCTTTAGTTTTTCGTTTAATAATAGGTGTGCTTTTCCATGCTGCATCTTGAATTGCCATAGTAAAATTCTGAACTTCATTTTCTAATTGGACACTTGTTTTAAGTGGGACTCTTAGATTTATCTTATATTAATAAATAATGAAAAATTTATCTCATCCAAGTAGGAAAGGATTACACTAAAAACAATCTGGCAACAGCGCATTTATTTAACCTAAAAAGTGTACTAAAGTGAGTTAACTTTAGTAACTTTTTTGACGTTTTTTTACCTTTAGTCATTGTCGCAACAGCTTTCAATCGCTTATTAAAAACTTTTTGTTTTATAAATCTTTATTTATTTATTTATTTATTTATTTATTTGGCTCAGTTTACATATACAGTTTACATATATATTAATACATATTGAACATTAACAATATTTATCAATTAAAATTTGAATCAAAATTCAAATCATGAACACAACTATATGTGTTATATTAAAATGAAATAAAATAAAATTTAACCCTCTGTAAGATTAATCTTGAGTCGAGGGTTAAATTTTAAGATAAATTAACAGAGAAATTCAAAAACATAAATTTAATAAATTACTTTAAATTAAAGATATAAAAAGAACAAAGACAAAATAAAAAGTAAAACAACATAAGGTAAAGTAAATCAAAATAAAATAAAATCGTCATACAAATTCACATTCTTAGAAAGCCAGAATTAATTAAAAAACTCTTTATATGTCTAACATTTCTAAATTGATCATAATTATATCTATACTTTATTGCCATTCTCAGGCCAACAATTTGAGCATGTCTCGAGTATAATTCAGTTTTAATCCTGGGCAAAATTATATTTGTTCTGCTAGATATACGTGTGGGGTAATAATGCAAATTGTAATTTGTACAATTTATTCTATATAAATGAACACAAGCATTCAATAGGAATAATTGTTTTAAATTCAGTACCCTAAACTCATCATATAACGCCAGCGTGGCAAATCTTGGATGCTTTTTTAGTATAATCTTAATAACAATATTCTGAGCAACAGAAAGACCCCTTAAAATGAATTCACTTGTATTCCCCCAGACCAAAATCCCATACAACAGCAAAGACTGACACAAGGAGAAGTAGACCATTCTTAGAACTTCATAACTAAGAAAGCCATTCAGAATCTTAAATTTATAAAAGAGTTTTCTGATACTGCTAGTCAATTTCAAAATATGTGTCTTGAAGCTCATTTTGGAATCTGAAAATAATTCCCAGATATTTACATTCATTTACAAACTTCAAGACTTGGCATGAACATTCCTGAGAGACAGTACAATTGATAGAGTGGAGAGTGATGTGAGGTGTGCTCTTGGAGGAGCACTTTCTCTCACCATTCGAGAAGGAAACCAATGAAGTTTTTGAATGTTTATAGAAAGAAATTGGTATTAAGATATTTCTAACCAATCTAAAATCATCAGAAACAGTTTTTGGTCAAGTTATTAAAACAGTCGCTCCCGAAAAGATAAAGGCAGTGTCATCTCTGCAAAACAAAAGGGTAATCCATTAGTCTTAATAGAAAAATATTATTTATATATAAAATGAATAGCAAAGGGGCCTAATACAGTTCCCTAAGGAAAACCAGTGTTCACAGTTGTTAGGTTACTCTCGATTTCACTCAATCTTCCGCAAATTTGGGTTCTATTACTGATGTAAGACTTCATCAAATCAAAGAGCGATTCCACGAATACCCATAATTTTCAATCTTTTTTATTAATAATTTATGACTAATGGAGTCAAATGCTTTTTCTATATCCAAAAACAAACCAAAGACATAATCCCCCTATCAAGACTTTTGACAGATGTGTTTTGAAACATCAAAAAGAGCATGAGATGTAGATATATCAGGCTGGAACCCATATTGTCTTTTGGATATTATAGCATGTTTATTTATAAAGGACATCAATCGGACCTTGATACATTTTTCCAGTATTTTTGACAGAGATAGTGTAAGAGAAATAGGTCTATAATTTCCTAAGGACTTTTGTCTCCACATTTTAAAAAGTGGTAGGAACAATTGCACTTTTGAATCCTGAAGGGTATTTACCATGAAGAAAACTCAGATTAAAAATATGCACTATCGGGATCTTAATATAATCTTTCATGTTGATCAGTATTCTATTAGTTATTCCGAATTCGCTATAACTATTGTATTTTTGAGACCACCTCAATAAATCAGAAATCTCATCAATAGTAACTGGATTCAAAAATAGGGAATCCGATATTTTTCAATTTTGTTCAAAAAATATAATTATTACTTTCTTCTTCAAAACAAAATCTCGATCACTAAAAATTTTATCATTTAATTCTATCTCCAACATTTGCAAAATGTGAATTAAAGGTATTTGCAATTTGTAATTTATCACAAATTTCAGATCCATTCTCATCCAGGACACTATATATTTTTGGACTCTATCATTAACATTTGTTGCTCTCTTAATTATCGACCACATTGATTTCATGTTTCCATGACTATCTATTATTTCCTTTTTATAGAACTGTGATTTAGCAAGAGCTATCACTGAAGTCAAAACATTTCGATATCTGTTGTATTTGACCCTTAATGAAAAATCAAGAGGATTGCCAATTACTTTTTTATAAAGAGCTTGTCTTTTCCTAATTGAAATTAATATACCCTTGGTCACCCAACATTTAATTCTCCTGGATTTATTATTTACTTTCTTTTTATAGGTGGATTTTTTCTAGAGACAATGACATGATATTATAAAAATTTTGAAGGGCCAGATCCACATCATTATAGACTGAATAACTGAATGTCCAATTTTCATTAATCAATTCATTCTTCAGTAATTTCATGTCAGTCACAGTGATAATATTATTTTGTGGATTAATTTCATCTGAGAGTGTACCCATAGATCTATTTATCTCATCAAATTTCTTCAAAAAGATAAAGAAGAGGAAGTTGCAAAGTGATCCGATATATCAGATACAAAAATAAATCCCAAACAATCAAATTTATTTGATCCCTTGAAAAAAATGTGATCAATACATGATTTAGAATCAGTAGAGATATTTATTCTAGTCGGTCCTGTTATTAACGGGGAGAATCCAAACTCAGAAAGAACATTTATGTATTTATTAGAGTTTTCATCAGGAACCATTGTATTAATATTCAAATCACCACAAATGAAATGATAATTGACACCAGAGCAAAGTAATAAATAATCATACAAGTTTTTCAATAAAAACAGAAGTGTCCCTATCGAATGACTTATAAATTGCAGTAAGGGAGAAAACAAATGATGAAGTAGAAAACTGGACAAAAATAGAGTTACAAATCTACCTTTATAATGTACTTTATCCGACATTTCTATGATAAAATATATACAAGCTCGGACAGTGTTCACAGATTTTTCATACGAGCAGCTATTTGTACGGGATTGGCTAGTTAGTGGTACATAAACATCAAAAAGTTTCAGGCTTATGAATTATGAATCCTTTTTGTCTGTACTATATACTCTAGAACAGAGGTGGCCACAACGTGGCTCGCGAGCCGCATGCGGCTCTTCATTCAATCTCGTGCGGCTCTTGAACCCTCTTGAATAATTCTACTGATTTTAAAAATAATAATTTAATTAAAAATTGAATAATGACGACCGTCCTGATGATGTATCATGCCACTGTTTAGTGAGATGGCCGTCGGTAAGAAATGTTCTTTGCAGATTTTTTCAATTACTTTATCCAATTAAATAGTTTATGTAAGAAAAAGAAAATTTTTCCCTGAACTTGATGGCCCCAATGGTGGCTTTTTTTTTACCGATGTGGTTCAGCATTTACAAACGCTTAACATACCATTACATGGAAGAGAAAAACTTATTTCTGATTTAACGCAGAGTGTATTTAGCTTTCATAGCAAATTAATATTCTTTCGAAAAAGACCTTGAAGCTAAAACATTCGCTCACTTCAAATGATTGAAGAAAATTATTGAAAGCCAACCTGATGTTCAGATGAAAACAGAAGATTATTTGTGCAAAATAGCTGGTCTTGCTGAAGAAATAAATGACAGATTTAATGATTTGAGAACACTCAAACCTTCATTTTATAAAATAAAAATGTGTCTTTTTAATAAACCATTAATTAATCTCCAAACAATGTGGCTCGCTTTGAAACAGTTTTATAAGTTTGCGGCTCAAGGGCGGATCCAGGAATTTTTATGGCGGGGGGGGGAGGAGAATGTATATAAGGTGCCCGATGTATATAAGATCTACTTTTTATCTAAAAAGTGTGTCGCAATCAAATTGTCCAAGCGGGGGGGGGGGGGTCGGGGGTCAGACGCCAAATAAAAAAATTGTTATAAATTCCCTGTCGATTTGGCCGCCGTTTTTTTGCCTCTGCGTGCGGCGCACGTGTTGCACTCCCGCCAGGCACGGGCCTGTATGGGGGGAGCGGTCGCCCCCTCCGCCCCCCGTGGACCCGCCCTTGTTGCGGCTCCCAAAGTTAAGGTTACTGGCCACCCCTGCTCTAGAATTAACTTTTTGCCACTATTGTCGCGATACAACTACCTTAATACCGTGAGTGATTAAAAATTAAAATATAATCATCTATATAGTATGTGCATTTGGATCTTATAAATGATAAGACAATAGTAAAATATCTATTGAAATATTTCCTCTTATTAATGGAGAGTAATAAAATATCCTTTGTGTGTGTGTTTTTTTTTTTTTTATTTCGCCTATGCGTACCTTTTTATTAGCTTTTTTTTACAGGTACGAAGAGCAATTTCACAGGAAATTTTATAAAAGCAGTCGAACCGATCTCGAATTTTCAATTTCTTCTTTCTCTTTGATCTCTTCAACATACTTTATAAAACTATTATTTATGTAGGTCATTTATGGAATTTAATAGATATGTTTTATATTGCATGTAGGAGGGTTTTTGTCCCCTCAGGAGTCGAACCCAAGCACTAGTACGCTTTCTAGACGAGATAAAATGACTAATTCTTAAATAATAGTATTATTGATTTTATATCACAGTTGAATTTTCGAAGGAATTTCAATCTTTCTTTCTCTAATGATATATTTCTTCAAAAAAATACTGCAAAGTTTTAAAATTTCGATATCAGGATATATCATTTCAAATGTTCTTTTAAATGAAATTTTGAAAGAGAATAGGCATAGAGAGGAAGAAAAAAAGAGATGGATGGATGCATTTGAAATTGATTTTTTGATGGCCACCATCATATTTGTATAGATGTCGAGTGGCGGGGTGTGGATAAGGGGAAAAATACCTCTGCACTGTTAATGAGCTCTGTTTCTTGTGGCTGCTACTTTAACTAGCGATCTCCTTCACCCCAGGGCTTTCCGAAATTTAGAATCTGTCAAAAGGAGAAGCATAAAAATTTATGATCTTTACTTAAACATTCAAAAGGATTCACATTGGATTAACTTTTGAAATAATACACATCTGTAGTATTGAATCTAAAGTGGTGGAATAAAAAAATATAATGCTAAGGCTAATAGAAAATTATGATTTATGTCATATCAGAGCAATGGTAATGTTCAAATTGCCACCAATTTTTTCACTAGTTAAATGAGTACCCCATCATGGCACCCGGCCTCCTATGGCCCACAACTTCACTCCCCCACCACTTTTTCGCTTTCGATAGCCTGACCACCACTCCAACTATTTCTTATTCACACATCCACCAAATGGTAAACATGTCTTAGAATTACTCTATGTGTGTTATTCGCTTAGTTGTATGGGCCTGAAAGGTTCTTCAATAAATGTGTTTTAATCGTCCGCTCGCTTGCCGAAGCAAAAACACTTACAATTTCCTTTGCCCTAATAAGGAGCAAGAAACCAACACTTTTCTTTCTGAACAAATTCAAAAAGCGCATTTTGGCGCTTCATTTCTTGGAGCAGCGCCCACAGCCTCCACACGGCGTATTCAATTTTGCGCATGGAATCTAGAACAGGAGCCAGGCTCCAAATGGCCTAACCACCTTGTCCCAACCTCTCCTTGATCTTTCCTAACTAAACTACACACAAATCTTAAACCTTCCCTTTGTTGATTACTCAATAAATGTTATATAAACGTTAAATTGTTTACCTTTTTATTTCATGCTCCTTTGAAGAGAACTACCCTTTGTCTACCATCCATTTTCTTTAAAGGATATCATATATGTATATCATTAATCAACTAGATAATCAAACCAGCCAATATCGAAACATATTTTTAATACATAAGGTTAGATCATAGCTGCCTTGAGGACTTACAACCCTCATAACAAAAAGGCGCGATAACTTTCAACAGGTAATTCATTATTTTATGGAATTTTTGCTGAAACTAATATAACTACCTATAAGATAAGATAATATTCAAAATGGAAAATGAATTTTAAAAGACCTGAACTATATTTTCAGCTGGAAAATTTCTTGAGGTTAAACCATCCATCCAAAAAGCTTAAAATTTCTAGTTTATTCACGACAATTCAGCTTTTGAATATTTTGATCAGGAGCGCTCCCTGGGTAAGAGGCAATTAATTACACTATAAGCTCAACTAGATTAAAGGAATTAACTTTATAAAAAATAACACAGATATAGTAGTTAACTATTGCATGTATCTCTTTCCATCTCCATCATCTGGCCAATTAATTTTTATCTGATAAGAAGAAAATTAAATGAGAAATTTATTTTATTGCCAAATACAAAAATTTAAGTGAAAATTAGATTCCTGTAAATTTGCATAGCGAATAAATTGGAAATGGTTCAATTTGCTTTTTTAAAAATAGAAAACGATTTTCTCCGCAAAAGATGACATGTCTAGAACTAATCTGTAAAAAACATACCCGCGCCGTTGGGTTGGTGGCTTATGAATATTCCAACCAAATTCTTTTATAAATTTGGTTTAATATTTATAGCAACTTTCTTGAACTTAAATTATATTCATACATTTTAAATTACTTTTGGATAAGTGTTGAGGAATTGAGCTTGTATATAGTATAAAAAAATATATATATTATCATCTTGCCATACACGAGACGGAATTTATCAAATCAGAAATTTTTTTCTTTAAATTGAATGATCATGGAAATATTGCTACCGATTGCAAGACGATTGGTGACAAATTTGATATTCATAGTTCATATATGTCATTTCATATCTAATTGCGAGGGGTGAACCGCGACCTAAAATTGTTGTACAGCTACTTCCACTTGCACTTTCATTTTCCAAGTAGAAATTCATCAAAGTAATTCCAAATAATTCCAAAGACTGGTATACACCTAATTCCAATCGCGGTTCACCCCTATTCTAAAAAGACACTTTCAGTAACCTGGCTGCATTTCTTTGCTTTGAACAAGGCTAGAAAAGTTTTCACATTAAAAAAAAAGTGAGGGACAAAGTCAATTATTATGTATGAGAGATGAAAAACAATTCTATGAAAGATAATTTTTGGAAAAAAAACCGACTTCAAAAAAATTAAAATGCAACAAATAAAAATAATAAGAAGTCAAAAATAAAATAAAATGCACTAGAAAGGTATAAAATAATTATCTTATTTAGTTACAATTAAACGACGAAAATATTACATGAAATCCCTTTTTGGAGTCGGTGCCAAACATATACATTTAATGAATCGCACCAAATAGTGTATATATCCTGTATATATACAGAATTTGATCGTACTCGACGGATCTTAGTACATTTGACGGGTAATGAAGACAACATCGCGTAAGCTCGCTTATATAGTTTGTTTAGCACCGACTTCAAAAATTGATTTCATGCAACAATTTTATCGTTTAGTTATAATCAAATAGATGATTATTTTATACCTTTTTAGTGGATTTTATTTGATTTTTGAGTTCTATTATTTTATTTGTTGCATTTAATTTTATTGAAGTCGATTTTTTTCTAAAAATTATTTTTATTTTTCTCTTTTTAGTGATGTTATTAATAGTGACTTAATAAAATACCTTCCATTCATCTCGCAAGAGAAAGATTCGGGCGAAGGAATTAGAAAGTGATATTTTTTTTTTATAAATTTTATTAAACCAATTATTTTACATTAATTAATGTATACACTTGTATTTTGCTTCGATTTCGGAGATTGCTTCTCCACCATCGAGTGTCCTTATTCATCTTTAGTCCTTGTTTTTAATAAGAGGAAAAATCTAATTAGATAAGAAAACCTCTTTTCCGATAATTATTTCAATTCCATTATTCCCCAATCAAGTCGATTGGATCATCTTCTTCCTCCATCCGAATTTCCTTAGAAAGTGATAATAAAATTCAATTCATAAATGGGAAAATTATCTCGAAACGTTAGAGGGTTTTAAATGAACGTTTTAAGTTTTTTTTTATAAAGATTTTATTTATTATAATTTCGATTATTTGCTCATAAGAATTGGAGATTTCCGTTTGTCATTGATCATATCATCAGAGCCAAATTAATATAGAGAATACCCTAAGGTACCCCCTTTCGAATAAAAAGAAGAATCATTGAAATCGGTCCATAAACAAAGAAGTTATGCGTGAACATACAAAACAAAAAAAGGTCCAATACCAATGGAAAAAAAATGGGACCAATCAGGAAGTTGACTGAACCCAATGCAAAAAAGTCATCAAAATCGGTCTACATTGTGAAGAGAAATAAATGTTCAAAAACAAAAAAACAGACATTCTGTTGAATTGATTAACCTCCTCCCTTTTTCGAAGTCGGTTAAAAATTAAAGAAAAAAATTTGAATAAGGTTGTCTAGATCAGTGGTCTTTTTTTGGCGGTGTACCCTTATGAAGAAAATAATAATAAACTGTCCCCCCCGTGTGTCCGTGTACTAATCAAAAAATGATTTTTTTCAGGAAATTAATTTTTAACCCCTCCACCCCCTTAATTTTGGGTCGATATGCACCAAAATCGTAACCAGCTCTTAATCTCAATGGACAGAAAACTACTTGTGAAATTTGGTTTCGATATTCACACTAGTTTTTGATCTAGCTCGATCCACAAAACATTTCAGAACTGGACAAACTAACTAACAGACATTTTGACAAAACTAATATATGTATCTCGAAAAATATCATGTTTTTGATGTTCACTTATTAGAGGCTTTTTTATAGACCGAAATGCCACGGGTTGCGCTCAATTTTTTTAATCAAAATAGTTTTAGCTGTTTTTGAGATATTTCCAAAAAAAAAGAATAAAAAAAAAACAAAAAAACAACACTTTTTTCATGCACGATTTCAATACTTGACCATACCCTGTATGGTAAATTAAAAACTAAACCAACATGAAACAATAACTAATATATTTTTAAGAAAATTTTAATTCATAGTTACAACACAGTTTCTCAGATAATTATTAATAAATAATGAAAAATGTATAATGAAAAATTTATACTAAAAACAACCTGAGCAACAACGCATTTATGTAACCTAAAAAGTGAGTTAACTTTAGTACTTTTTTTGACGTTTTTTTGCTTCAGCCATTGTCGCAACAGCTTTCAATAGCTTATTAAGGACTTTTTGTTTTATAAATCTTTCTTTAACTATAAATGTACTTTATCTGAAATTTCTATGATAAAATATATACAAGTTCGGAAAGTGTTGCCAAGCGAACGAGCACGGGATTGGCTAGTAGTGTGTAGTATAACCAGCAAAAAGTTTTGGGCTTATGAATTAAGAATCCTTATTGTCTGTTCTATATTCTCTAGGATTAACTTTTTGCTAGTATTATCGCGATACAACTACCTTAATTTTAATATTTGGTTAAATATGACTAAGAGAAACTCCTGTGATATTTAATTGTAATTATTTCTCCAGCCATTGCTAATTGGACTAGAAAATTGATCAGGATTTTATTTTATTAATTTTTCTTGGTCGACTAATACTAAATTAATTTTAATGATTTCTAGGCAATTTAATAATAAGTCTTTTAAAATTAAAATTTCCTCTAAAAGAAATTTGTCAGAGTTTAAAAAAAAATATTTGAATTTGAAGGGGAACAATCGTTTAAAGACCACTCTTGTATTTCAGCTTAATTGAGGGTTTGAGTGAATAATTTAATTGAGCCGAATTCGAGCATATACGAGAAAAATAAAAAATAAAAGACTATGAGAAAATATATTTAAATAATTGGTATAAAGTTTAAAACTAAGCTTATTAATACCATCCATATATAATTATTATTAAAAAGCTAATCGTTATATTTATATTTATTTTATTTTCTAGAATATGAAGTGTTAATAATTAAGAAATGAATAAATGAATTGTCTGATTTCCAGTGATTATGATGAATTTAATTTAAGGCAATTAACAAAATTAGAACATCCGATATTTAATGGCTGATGAATTATGGCTACCAGCAGACGCAGACAAAGATTCCCTTTTATTAATAAAGATAAAGGGTGAGATGAGGGCTTAGGTTTATTAACGTTCTTAATAATTATATAAATCATTCGAGGAGAATAAGATCCAGGTAAATAGACGAACCGAATAATAAAGAGATATATAAAATAAGCCACAGTGTCCTTATTTGATTATTATCAGAGTAAAATAATTTTAGAAATTATAAGTGAAAAATGCTTATTCACCTAACATTAATTACACTGTTATCTCTATCTAAATATACCGGGTGAGTTTTTTATCTTGAGACAGTCTTATAACTCAAAAAATACTTTATTATATGAAAAAAAATTTCAAATAAAAGTTTATTTATATCAAGGGGGAAACTAAACTACGCTATTGTTTGTTTACCTAGAACAAGCTTTCAATGATATTTCAAGGTCAAATTCTGTTTTTAAATGAAACCTATATGTTTCTGCACATATTTTGAATCTACAAAAAAATCTAAACAACTTGTATTAGAACTATTTTTTATATGACATCAAATAAAAAAATATTAAGTCAATTAGATCGCAAATAATCTTAATAATTATTTTTAACAATTATTCAACTTAATTATCAAATAATAATGATTAAATAATTAATTATTAAATTGAAGAGTCACTACAATGAAAATAGAGTGTTTGTAATGATCTTAAAACTTCATTATACGCAGATTTAAGAGATTATTTTCTATTTAATAGATCTATTTAAAATTCTTTACTTTAAAAAAATTATTTCTCGTGTCAATTCAGTAGATTTAAAAAAAATTGTTGAAGAAAGATGTTTCATTGAGAAGACTTGCGATACACAGAACATTGTAGGAAAATTATTAAATTATTTATTTAATAATTAAATATTTTATCATTCTTATTTGTTAATTAAGTTGAATAATTATTATTTGGATATTTTTGGATGTCGTATAAAAAATAGTTCTTATAAAAGTTGTTCAGTTTTCTTTGTAAATTTGGGAAATGTAAAGCAAAATATAGGTTTCTATTTAAAAAACAGAACTTGACCTTAAAATACCCTTGAAAGCCTGTTCTAGGTCGACAAACAATAGCGTAGTTTAGTTTCCCCTTGATATAAATAAGCTTTTATTTGAAAGTTTTTTTTATATAATGGACTGTTTTTGAGTCATAAGACTGTCTCAAGATAAAAAAAAAAAAACTCACCCGGCATACCTACAGGGTGACCATAAAATCCCCGGAATTTTTTTATATACTTCAACGGTATAAAAATACCTTACAAATAAATAACGAATAATAAGTTTGATTTAATCAATAATAATAGCAATAAACAAAAAAAAATTACAACTTGTGCTCAAAATTGTCACTTTGGACTGCAATATATTTACCTAGTCGCTTGTAAAAATTATAATAGCTGAAAATCTGTAAAAATTCTTAAGGTTAGCTACTATTATAAGGATAAAGTCTAGATAGTTTCAAATTTTTTGAACCAATACTTTGGTCGAAATAAAAAATTGTTCGTTCAATGCAAAAAACCCCATATTATATTTAGATGGGAAACTTGCGTCGCAGTTATATTAGTCTAAGATCCCGACTTTGGTCGACCTTCACCAATCGAGTTTCCTAATGAAATAAATATTTTGATAATATAATGTATTAATAAACAAAACTTGAAGGGTCGACATCCGATTTCCCTGCATAGTTATTTTTAATAAAAAATTAAAGTTGTTAATTTTATTACACATAAATGTAGTTATCGAGTTTCCAGATAAATATATTACCAATCGAGAGTAAAATATGTATATAAAATGCTAAAATTGGGTCGGCATCTTTTTCTCTGCATAAGTCCAGGTAGACAGGGTATCAACAGGTAACTTCCAATTATTATTTTGTAGTTATAAAGTTTCCTTTATTGTTATATGTATATGAAAAAGTAGATAATTGTATTGCGAATTAATTAATTTTATTTTTTATTTTATTTAATTTTTTATTTAAAATAGCTATGCAAGGAAATTGGTTGTCAGCCCTATCAAGTTTTGTTTATTAATACATTATATTATCTAAATATTAATTTCATCAGGAAACTCGATAGGTGAAGGCCAACCTAAGTCGGGATCTTGTACTATATTGTGTTATTTGTGTTCAATAAATAATTATAGTTAATTATATTTGATTTAAACAAAATTTCAACTCTTAATTTTAAAAGAAAGATTAAAAAAAATAGGGCTAGAATTACTTTAATAGGAAAAAATTGCCCAATAAACTACTCTCCTATTAATTGGATTGTTTATAAATTATATGTTGGCTAAACCAAGGGTACTATTTATATAGGTAACAGGGTCAGATCGTTACTTGAGTGGCGCCTGGGAACTTTTGCTAATTGTTGATCGAAAGGGAATCGAACACACGAGTTAGCACGCGTGCCGTCTGTAATTTCGCAGCACTTTGATTCTTGATGCAACTTCAAGTTAACATATTCATTAGATCCATATAGAATTAATTGTTAAGTACATGTAAAATCCACCCCTCTTATTATCGATTAGCAGTAACTTATTTAGGAAATAAAATCTATTCTCCCGTAAGAATAATCTACTCTTATTAAACGGGAAAAAATTATATTATATACTATAAATATTCATCTAGATTAATTTGTAACAACGCTTAGAGAAATTTCTCTAAAAAAATTACCCTCTTGCATAGAATCGAACCGACGAACTCTTGAACTATGGTCATCAGCTCTAACCACTAGACCAATGTCACATTAATATTTATATCTTGATTTCTTTTACTAAAACTATATATTTTTGATTTAGACTTTGTGTCTAGATAATATTGTATTCATTTGAACTCGAATGAAAATGAAAAAACACCAATAGATTTTAAATTAAGAAACATTAAATATATATTAATTAACGAGGCAAATTTGAAATATAATTCTCAGCTCTGATTTTAAACTGATGGCTCCAATCGATTTTCATTAACCAGGCAAATTTGAAATATATATATTCGAATTTTGAAATGAAAGACTCCAATTCTTTTTAAATTAAGAAACATTAAATATATTGATAATTGTTCCTCCCCCCCCCCCTCGCCACTCAAAAATTAAAGATGCGAAACTTTTAAGAGACGATGTATTTTCGGTAGTTTACGGGTATACATTTGGAGTGTGGTTTTTTAAGAGGAATAAAATTTTTGGACCGAGACGCTGCCCGCCAGGGCACCAGCCCGGAGGGCCGAGCTGCAGGCGTTTCGAGTTATTTTGAATTGATTTTTATCGTGGTAACAGGTGTTTAAAATAAATCATTAGTATTTGTTTAGTTTGTTGAAAGAAATCAAATCAAAAATCGAAAATCGAAAAAAATAATAATTATCAGTAGGACCACTATCCAACCAGTCTTAAAATTTGTAGAAAAAATAGAAGTTTAAAATAAAAAATTATCAAAAAAAATCGTATAAGTACATATAGTTTCAAAAACAAGATTAAAATTTTCAAACTCAAAAATCGTATTTAAAAACATTTTAAATAATTTTTTGTATTTTTTTCTAAAAACTATTTAAAAAAACAAAAATTTTGAATTTGGGCCATTTTTGTAAGAAGTTATGAGCTAAAACACGAAATTCGATATCTTTTAAACCGGTGATCAAAAAACATTTCAAAATTTATAAGGAAGAGTTTTTTGATGAGTTCTAAAAAATGTCAAAAAATGAAGGAAATCAATAATTAAAATTTTTCAAAAACCGTCCGATTTGGCGTGGAATGCCTCAGGTATAAAATCTTTCCACGACAGGGTCTAATAGACACCGCACAGACCAAACCGATGGACCTAAAGGGCTGAAATTTTGACAGTGCATTCCTATAATGACATGGATATCCGCTAAGAAGGTTTTTTTGAAATTCGAACATAAAAGGGCCAAGGGCCCCAAAATGTGTTTTCGGAGTTTTTCAAAAGATGTCGATATGGTTTTAAATTGAAAGTTTCTTTTTGCCGAGAGTAGCAGAATTTTTATAAAATGAAGGAGATAATAAAAGAGTGTGTTCTGATGGAAAAATAATTTTTTAATTTCTATAGTTTCGACGGCTTTGCCCTCTTCATCAGTCTATTACTGAATTGATTCACATTAACCACTTGATTAAAGGAATAAATCAAAAATTTATTTTTTCAGCAGACGACACACTCTTTTATTGTCCCCTTCGATCTGGGTTTAACTTAGAAAGGTGAAGTATTAAAATTACGAAAAAGTATATCTGAGTATTTTGCTCTATTTTCACCTGAAAGGGAGATGTCATTTTGAGGTAAATTTTTGAAATTTTTAAACTGCTCTATCTACTGTTTTTTTTTTTTTTTTTAAGATTAGGATTCAATTTTGGTACTTAGGTCTATTTTTGAAATATCTCTAGAGTGTTTTTTCATTTTTTTCAAAATTTGACCTGAACCGGCGAAAATGGGGGAATTTTTGATTTTGGTGTCTTAAACACTAAAGATTTCGTATCTATGTTTAGGGTAGGGTCCAGTGGGCGAAGCCTCTTTGGTTAGCAAGAGTCCCGCTGAAGGCGGCCTATGCACAAGGGCGGATCCAGGAATTTTTTATGGGGGGGGGGGTGAATGTATATAAGGTGCCCGATGTATATAAGATGTACTTTTTATCTCGAAAGTGTGTCGCGATCGAATTGTCCAAGCGGGGGGGGGGGGGGGACAGAGACGCCACACACACACACACACACACATAGAACTTTATTTAAAATTTAAAAAATAAATAAATGTTTTTTTTTTACAAATTTTTTTGCCAGGCACGGGCCTCTATGGGGGGGGGGCGGTCGCCCTTGGTTGGAGGGGGGGGGGGGTTAAAAATTAAAAATCTAGGCTATTTGAGCAAACTCAACCAAATTTTGTATACATAATCAGTGGACCCCCAGAAGTCTAAAAATGCAAAAACTAACCTCCCCCCTTCCCTACATGATTATAAATAATTTTATTATCATATAAAAAAACAGTTCTTACGAAAGTTGTTCAGTTTTTTTTACTTTATCCAATGCGAAGCATGGGAAAAAGTATTGTAATGGGTCTCGCGGCAAGCGCGACTTCAAAGGGTCCTCAGGTAAAGACTACGGAACCCATAGACTCAATTAAGAGGTCACAAATTGTAGTATTCAATTAGGTTGAATTTTAGCACGTGACGGTTTTGCCAAGAATTACCAGGGATCTCGCCGAGAGGCCAAAATGGATGTATGTATGTGTGTTATCTTTTTTTTCGTCCACGATTTTTTCCACACCTTTGCACCGATTGAAATGAAATTGAAAACCTACCATTAGTTTAACAAAATGAAGCGCTGATTAGTTTTTGGTACATATCGGTCCACAAACATTAGTACTTTATTTAAGTACTTTTTTAGTTTTTTCAAATATCTTCAAAATGACTTAACCAATTTTGATGAAATTTAATATCCTAATTAAGTACCTTGGAGACCGCGAAAAAGGATAAACAAAGTATTTAGTAAAATTATATTTTAAAGTACTTTACTCTAGAGTAAGATGGTACTTTTTTAATTTTTTAAATTCTTTAAAATTTCTGCCGATTTGAAAGTTTTAATGTAGCTCATTTGTAGCCTTGCTTAAGTAAGGATGGCAGGCTTCTCTCTGTGAAATGATAAAAACTTGGAGAAATTTTCATGCTTCAACAGAATCTTTACCATTAGTTTTTTGCTGATCAATTCTTCCATGTTTCAGAAAGAGG